>JAQHUG010000095.1:2414232-2489912 GCA_028555095.1 Dicrostonyx torquatus | reverse complement strand
ACATAGCTCCTTTTCAAGATACTTATAGATCATCAGGTACTTCACAAGTAGAATAGCATCATCATTTGCTGCCTGTGTATCCTTTGTGGTTGTTTAGAGCCCCTGCTCTTAAGATGGGTCTTCATGGTGGTCTGTTCAGATGCTCATGTTATAAATTCATGATTTTGTAATTCATCACAAGTTCATATTACCCCCCCACACACCCCTCTTTTCACCTTTCTTTAGTATCTTAATTTTTTTTTAAAGCTTTTTGCCTAGGGCCTCTTTCCAAATATCAGTTTGTTCCATTATCCTAAGAACTGTAAATAGTTTTCAAAGAAAGCATTTGCTGTCAGCAACTTTAGTATAGGACCTTTCGACCTATAAACTGAATATTTCCCCACAACTACATGAAAGCAGTATTTCCAAAAATATTTCCCAAAACCCTGCTCAGATTTCCAAAAACATAGATTTGTAAGAAATTGTCACAACCAAAGAATTTTTTTCTGTGTGTTCTTCACCAAGCAGTGTGTGTCTTGGAATGGGAATGGAGAAGTATGCATTGTCTGTAAACTACCCAGGCCCACAAAGTCAAGTGAACTGTGAAGGTGAAGGCTAAAACCACCTCTCACCTTTGTACTCTGTTCTCTGCGATCAAGGAACATTGATCGACCAGCAGCAAAGATACTATTTGGAAGGTTAATTACAGCTAGTGAGTGTTATTGATGCTATCAGTCAGCGAGGCCCAAGGAGAGGGCCTGGTGCCAGATCATTCTGTGTAATTAAATACCACAGGATGGGATTCTGAAGGTGAAGCAGGTCTGAAGAGGACGCTTTGTCTCAGAGCAAAGGCGAAGGTGGCTCACTCCCCTTTCACTGCCCCTTGCTTAAGCTTCTGGAGATGCTCTAGAAAAGGCTGTGATACCGCGCTTTTGTCCTGTGAAGGTTGTCATGTATTCTATAAAAGCTCTCTTGTAAAATCTTTACAACAGACACAGGAAAAGCGTTAGGAGTACAGTAATTATTTTTTATTAATGCAGTTTTGGGGAATATACAGCTCAGGTGTCTAATAGACGTTCAGAGAATGGAGGATCTCATCTTTGAATGAGACTATAGTCTTGCAAAAATCAGTTCATTTAAAGAAAGCTTTCCCATTGTTATGCTCCAAATGTCTGATCATGTTGAGGGGGAGAGAGAGAGAGAGAGAGAGAGAGAGAGAGAGAGAGAGAGAGAGAGAGAGAGAGAGAGAGAGAGATCTTTTTAGACTTAAGTCATCAAACACTCAACAATGTTTTGTGTTATACCCAGGCTGGGGAATGTCCTTTAGCTCTGGGTAAAGCATTCATATTTTATATCCACCCCTTTGTCACACACATGAATGTCTTCCTCACTTTGTCTCATTTAAAGGCTAAGTGTTGTAGGCAAGTCTCCTACAACTGATGGGAGCTTGGCTCTAAATCTGTGTTTTATCAGCCACTCCATCCTACTACTGATCTTGAGGAATGACAGGAGTTCTGGCTACCCTCATTTTAATTTATTATTGTTTTAAATGGTTGCACAGTTTGTACTGATTGAGGCTACTATAGACAGGCCATCCTGGAAAGAAAATAGTTTTGCAACTGTTTACTTGAAAATGTGTGTACATGTACACATAAATTGAGTTACCTCAGATCCCCAAACATTGTCTTGGATATTGTACGGTTTACTTAACAATAAAAGAGAAGGTGCTGAAGATATTTTTATTTTTTAAAATTTTACCTATTACTTTTGTAAATGCAGATATTTTTTAATTAAAAACAATGTCTGTGTATTGGGAAGAGGGCATGCACACATCACAGCATGCGTGTGGTGCTCTGAGGACAACTTGTAGGAGCTGGTTTATTACTGTTCACCATATGCATTCTGGGGGCTGAACTCAGGTCTTTGCATTTAACACAAGTGCTTCACCCACTGAGGCATCTCACTTTTCTGGTAGCAGGTTTTAAAGTAGGTATCTGAAGGGAAACTGTTGGGAAAACTTGTCATGTGTTTGAGTGAGGAAAATAATTTCTTAGGAAATTGTCTTTGGATGTATGGGATAATTTACAAGTAGATCGTGGCAGTGGTTTTAAGGGTCTCATGTAGCCCTGGTTGGCCTGAAAACTGCTGACTGAGTAAGCTGCTAAACTGGCATTGAACTTCAAAAATCCTCCTTCCCCTGTTTTCAGAGTATTGGGATCACTTAAATGCTTCGTAGAAATGATTAGGATATATTCAAGAATCCTTTTTTTTTTTTTTTTTTTTTAGGCCTTAAGTACTGTTGGGGACCAGACCAAGAGTTATAGTGGCATTCCATTTGTATTTTAATAAATAAGGCTTGCCTGAAAAGTAAAACAACCATACTGGCCAGCCTTACAGACCAGACAGCAATGACACTCTCTCTCTCTCTCTCTCTCTCTCTCTCTCTCACACACACACACACACACACACACACACACATACACACCTTTAATCCCAGTAGCCACACTAGCTTGCCATAGAAACCAGGCAGTAGTGGTGCATGCCCTTAATCTCAGATCTAGAGAGGAATATAAGATGGGAAGAGACAGCTCTCAGTCACAGTCTCAATCTGAGGTCTCCTGGAGACAGAATCACCATTTTCGGATTGAGGTTAAAGAAGGAGCCAGTGGCTGGCTGCTTTGCTTTTCTGATCTTTAAGTTGAACCCCAATATCTGTCTTTGGGTTTTTATTAATTATGCTTCAAAGAGTAGTCTCCGAGTAAATAGTAAAGTTTACCAACATCATCATTATTATCAACACTATCATTAGCATTAAAACAGGGTCTTGCGTGACTCAGATTAGCTTTGGATTTCCCATGTAGCCAAGGATGACTTGAGTTTCTGATCTGCACTGAGACTTCAGGAATGCACCACAATATCCAATTTATGTGATACTGGGGACCTGTGCATCCATGGTAGGACCTCGTGTAGGCTAGGCAACTATTCTACCAACTACCTCTACCAATATCTCTGTTTAGCCCAGGTTAGTAGCTTTTAAATGTTACCTGTTTCTATCACACATGTGCTACCCACTCACCCCCAGCAAAAGGACAAGGATAAACAAATGTAAAACTCTAAAAATTGAAAAATAATTTATCATATTATCATGGCTATGCAGTTTTAGGCAGGGAATATCTTTGAGTAATTAAGTTAATTTTGTTAGCCTTTTGAGTGGAGAGTGTATTCCAGTTAGCTTTGCTGAATGTTGGAACAACTTTTAGAATAAGATGAGGCAGTCTGACTTTGACATGGTTACTTAGAAGGGAAGACAGCACTTACTTTTATATGACCATTATTTGGATGTTAGTTAAGTGAACACAGAGAGCAATGGACATGGTTGTGTCCCTGGCTTTCTAGAGGGCTCTGTAGTGACTGCTGAGGTAATAGCCTTCTACAGAATGGTTTCATTCAATGAAGAAAAGAGAATCACACAGGAGTATCTGGGGCATAGAAGCTTTGATATGATGCACCTTTTGCAAGAAACTTAAATCTGAAAATTACAGAAGCGTATGTATTCTGTCAAGTAGTCACCTTTGACCAAATAGATTCATAGGGAAATTCTCCCAAATCTAGCTGTATGTTCTGCATCTAAGCTCCTTTAGTCAAAATCTGATCATTGGAAGAACAAGAACAAACGGGCTTGGCTTATTCTCTTGAGGTCCTTGGTGACCTGAGGGACATACTAAGCTGTTCACAGACCCACACCAAGGTGAAGTTTCTCTACAGGTTTTCCTGAGCACAGAGACAGGACCAGTTTACTCTTGTTACTGTGTGTGTAAATAGGTCAGAGAAGATCTGAGCATCTGAACTAATGTCTAAACAAGTGAGTGTGCTAGGTATAGAACAGAAAGAAACTTGTATAGATAGGATGAAGTTAGACTTTGTCACACTTATGTCAGTCCCTCTTTTTGTCTAGGTCACCATTGGAAAATGCCCCTTATCTTATTCCTGCCACGTGATTTTTCCATTTTTCAGCTATCCCTCCTTTGCTCTCGTGAGCTGCACACTGATATTTTAAGGCCCTAGGATCTGACCTCAACTCACAGTTTCAGTGGTACCAGCATCTGTATTCTGTCTGGGCTGGGCTCCTTACCCTTCACAGTGCAGAGTTCACTCCCATTTCCATGTCTTCTGTCCTCCACTTACACCAACACATACCTTTGCCTTCATTTATCAGTTTTATTTGGTCATAAAAGTACTTGTTTGTCTTATTTATTTATTAAAGCAACATTGCCCTTGTTTCCTGCTAGTGGTTTGCCCTGTAGGGATCCTTGTTAGGAGACACACTCACATGCTGAAACATGGAGAACCTTACAACTCAAGTACAACTAAAAATGCCATTTCTGGGTACTTAAAAAAATCTCTAAGGTTGGGTGAGTGGTGCAAATCTCTGTCCCTTACAGGTATCATAATACATTGAAGATACAGTCCCATAATGGATGTCTGAAGGATTTATCTTTTTCTTAAGATTAAGTTGAACTTTTCCTTCAAGTGAGATTTTTCTTGAGGGTCCTATCAGCCCATCTCTTCCTATTGCCCATGACTGTTGTATATAGCTTCCTCTCTTCTCAGACCTTAGGTAGAGAGATTATGAAAGCTTGTACCAAAGTGGGCATGCTGAGCTCTTCTTGCTTTTGTATATATTATCGCCAGCATAGATGACTTTATGTTTAAACAGCCAAGATTTCTTAAAACAAGCACAAAGTCTTCACCTTTCCAAACCACCGTGGTAACCTGTTGATACTGTATTAGAGACATACTAACATTCATGTACTACTTCATACATATATGGCCTAAGACATTTTAGGAGATATATTGCAGCAGTTAGAGACGGACGTCTTCTGTCCAGGTTTCAGAATCTTGAAAGAGCCCTTAAGAAGCCATTATTGGAAAATGGCTTACTAGGAAGTGGATGAAGATATCTTGGTTTCTACAAGACAGTTTAACTCGTATTTTCTCAGGAAGCATAAATGCCAGTTGGGCAATTTTTTTTTTTTGGCAAATACTTGTTTTATTTATTTATTTGTTTTACATCCTGACCACAGTTCTCCTCCCTCTTTTCCTACCATTCCTTCCCCACTCTCCTTGCCCCCACTATCCACTCCTCCTCTGTTTCTGTTCAGAAAGGGGCGGGCCTCCCATGGGTATCAGCAAACGATGGCGCATCAAGTTGTCATAAGACTAAGCACCTCCCCTTGTATTTAGGCTGGGCAAGGCAATCCAGTATGAGGAATAGGTTCCTCATGGCCAAAGCATTAGGGACAGCCCCTTTTCCTGTTTTTAGGAGACCCATAAATAGACTAAGCTACGCAAGTGTCACATATATGTAAAGGGTCTATATGTAGAGGGTCTAGGTCACTCCCATGCAGGCTCCCCTGGTTGTCTGAAGGTTCAGTCTCTGAATATCACAACTTCTCATCATCATCTTGGAGAGGTACTTTATAGGTAGCTCCTTCACAAGTCCCTGAGTTCTGTCCCCTCATCATATACTAGAGTGTTTCCTTGGTGGCCGACCTGTGAAACTGGCACACAGTTCAGAATCGGTTCAGCCCCATAGGAGCTTGAAACTTGTATAGAAGCTCTGAGTAGTAGTGCTGTCGCGCCATGCTGAAGCTCTCCAGCAGCTGGCGCTGGGTAGCACTGCAGACACCTCACACAGAAATCCTGATACCAAGTATACCTGGTACCAAGGTCTCCCTTTAAATGTCTTGAACATCGTCATAGCGTATTTACGCTCTTCCTCACCACAGCCCATTTGGACCCTCTTCTAGCTTTTATGCTTGGATGGAATTGGTTCCACTTAATCTTGTTTGGTGTCACCTTCAGAGGACGAGTTTATACCATATATAACAGGAAGTACATTTGTGAATTGGTTTTATTTTTCCTTTGATGTGTATGGGTGCTTCTCCTGCATGTATTATTTTGTACATTGGCATGTGGTGCCCAAAGAGGCCGAAAGAGCATGCTGCATCTCCTGGAACTGGAGTTCCACACCCTTGTGAGCTACCACATGGGAGCTAGGAATTGAATGCAGATCCTCTGGAAGAACAACAGTGCTCTTCACAGCTGAGCCATCTCTACCCCACATTTGTCAATTCCGCAGTTGCTAGTCTGCTTTGTTTTCTTTTGTCCATCCAGTGTTCTCAGTTATTTTCTTTGAGATATTCTTACACTTAGCTACGTCTTTATGTTGGCTAAGGTCAATTGCCTTGACTTTTACTTAATGAAATTTAAACTGCTACGACGCTGGGAAGCCTCCATAGTGTTAACAACCAGTTGTGTCTTTCTTTTAAATGGTGTATGATTTTCAAAAAGGCAGAAGTACTTAGTATAGGAGAACTTGTATTATAGGTATATTTCAATTGCTGTAAATTGGTGAAATGTCAAGATTCCTAGTTTTTCTATTTTTATTCTGCTTGCCTGCCTCCAAAAATTAATTTTTTTATACATAACCTAAATTTATCTTGGGCATTAGTAACAGAAGAAATTCTATACTTGTATTTACCAAGTCACTCCCTTTAATGTTTTCATATTTTTAAAATATGTATTATTATCATTATTGTGTATATGTGCACACACATGGAGGTCAGGGGACAGCTCTGTGGGTGGGTTCTCTTCCACTTATGTGGATTACAGGGACTGCACTCGGGTCTTCAGGCTTACATGACAAGTGCTTTATACACTGAGCCCTCTCGCCATCTGTGTTTCGTAGTTCTTATATGTACATAAGAGAATATTTCATTTATCAAAGCAAAGTTCTGTAACTTCTTATGGAATCTCTTCAGGTATCTCCTTGGCAACGGCTGCTCATCCTCTTATTGACTGGCATTTTACCAGTTATTTGTGAGTACAAAGGCTATGTTTCAACAAATGGTATAATAAAAAAAATGCAGGGACAGAGGAGTCACCTCTGACTGGAACACCCGATTCCCCTCTGTGTCTTTGCACAAGCTGTTTGCCCTTCTGTGTCACAGCTGTCTTTTCTAAGTGTAAAGAAGTAGAATTAAATGATAGCTGTTTTCTATATCATATGACTCTGATGAAAATTGTTTCTCTCGGGGATTTAAATTCTCAATTTAGGAGCTAAAAACTTCCCATTATTCATGTTTAATAGAATTGTCAGTCCCTTCTGTTGGTAACAGTTCCTTTGAACTTTTGGTGCTCCCATATCAGGTTTGTAGCTTGTCTTAACTTTTAAACAAAGTTTAATAAACTCTCCAAGTTAATACATGATCATGGCAAACTGTTTTCATCCTAGTAAATGTGTGGTTGATACCAGTGCATGCAAAGTCGTATAATGGTTATTTCCTTTCTTCAAAGAATCATATCACTAATAAGATAATAATAATAGGCTTGCCTTATTTAAGTCAGTTTTGGTTTTTAGAGACAGGGTTTCTCTGTGGCTTTGGAGCCTGTCCTGAAACTCACTTTGTAGACCAGGCTGGCCTCAAAATCACAGAGATTCACAGGCTCAGTCAGTATTTGAGAGACCGACACAATCAGTTTACTGTAGGTATAGGTAATGAAGCATGGGATTTGGACGACAGGGCATGGGACTGGCCAACATTGGCTTTTATGTAGTAGTAGAGTAGATAGATGACGTCTGCAGGAAGCTGGAATTGACTGAAATAGATGAGTGAGAGCCACAGCTTTTGTTCAACGTGGGAAGCAGGGAAACAGGAATCCGAGGGAAACTGTAATTTGAATTTATATAGAAAAACTAGGCAGTGCTCTAAGTATAAAGGTCCAAGAAATTTTAGGTTACTCTAAAAGCAATTGGAAGTGCTCCGGGCATTTTAAATAGAGAATAACATCATCAAAAATATTCTCTGGTATCTCTGAACTCAGTTGAGTTGAAACAATCATTATTAATCATTGAACAAGTCTTATTTTAAATGAAACTTGAAATTCTGTATTTTTTCCACTGGTGGTGTTTTCTAACTTCTGTATCATGGAATATCAAAGGTAACTACACTAATGTGGAAGGCTTTTATAAGCCCTTTGCTAGAAGTAATTATTTTCTTTAGCCTCAACGAATTTTCTGGAGCCAGTCTTTATTCCACTCTATCAACCTCTCTTCTTTGCCACCTGTGGAAAAGCATGCCTCTCCTGAGAACGTAGTTTAGGATTGCCATAGGCATATGCTTGGCATGTGTTGAGGGATGCCCCTGGTAGCGTTTTGCATTTGGAAGCTGATCAAAGCCCACCTCTTCCCTATGGCTACCTTTAAAGTCTGTGGCCTGAATTGTGTTCTGAGGCTGAATCCCTCAGTATGTGTTCTAAGTCTCTCAGGAAGAAGCCACACAGCAACCAGCTGTTTAGCCATGATGCTGTCATAACTTCCACTTACTACAGCAAGAGCCAACTTGGATTTAGTGATAGGCACTTTTGCAGATAGTCCCAATCAGGCTTTCAATTTATGATATGAAGAGCAGTTCACTTGGAGAGTAAATGGGCATAATTATGACCTTTCCTATTCTTTTCAGTTAGAAGAAAATGAATAAGGCTTTTTAAAAAATGTCTAAAGTGGCAAGCATTTAATTTTCAAGTTTAATGTTTGTAGTTCTGGGTCAGTAGTTGACAAACGATAAAAGTTGTTCATTGATGACCTTGTCAGTGGGTGATTTTTTTCAGATGTGCATGATGTTAAAAGAAAGGGGTTGCTTTGTTCATTTGTGGATCATACCACTTTAATCTGCCAGTATTAGCATCACTATTTCTGATGTTCCTATTGATGAATCAGAGATGGGCAGTAGTGCTTTTGGACAGATTTGTTTCAGATGAGCTTCTGTAGACTGCAATAATTGTCTAAGATATTAGGCTTCACATTTAATGAAGTACCAGTTCTTACCCAAAGATATTTTTGTTCCTTTTAGTTCTGTGTATTTTGATTCACGTGTTTCAATAGCTCACTCTTAGTATATGTGTTACTCATATTTGCATGCTTAATGTGTAATTAGTTTTAGCTGATGATGAAGAAATGGGTTTTTAATTACAAAGAATATAGTGTGTTTCAGAGTACTCTGTTTGAGACCTTATTGCTTTGGTAAGGTTTTTTTTTTCCTTCCTTCCTTTTTTTCTGTTTGTCCAGCATAGTCTCCTTTGTGACGACCACTTTGGGAAGCCATTGGCTGGAGGGTCTCTCTGCCTGCTGCTTTTCCCTCCCTCCCTACTTCCTCAAGTAGCCTCAGCATTGCTTGTCTTGGTTTATTATATCACTTGTAGGCTTGTGAGAAGTTCCAGAATAAACCTGAGTTTTAAATTGCTATCTTGGAAGCAGATTGGTGTTCAGTTTTTGTACTCCCTGTATCATCTTTAAATATTTAAATTGCAGACGCTCTGGCTGCCTCTTAAATTAGATCCTTCACTTAGTAGTTTTGACATTTCATAACCTTGCTCCTCAAGCATTAAATATTCACCTGTTTAAATTGCACTGAAAATTTAAAATACAAACCCATATATTAATCCACTTAGATTGGAGATCAGCTCACATTTGCTGGAGGAAGCAGCTTTTGGCCCTTTCTAGGACACATGCTAGAGATTCATTGTATTGAAATATTTCTAGTACAGAATTCAACTGGAAAAGAAAACCCACTTGAGTTGTCTCTGAGGGAATTTAGTTTTAAAGACCCACTAGGATATTTAACACTTTGAAGATGGTGACAACCTCATGTGGGTTGATGCACAAGCAAGGCATCCATATACCTCCAGATTCACAGCAAAATCTGAGTGCTGACCATTGCTGATGATTACCAGGTAGGTTGGGCTGATAACTGATTTAAATCCCCACAATGAGCATCTTCATCCTTCTACAAGGATCTGAAGTGTACTTTGTATTTATAATCCTCTGAGATTGAGGAACTCTTTTCCTTTTCTTGGAAGGCAGAATGTTGTTGACAGAGATATTCCTGACAAGAGGAAAGGGGGCTGCTTTAATTCTGAGAAACTTACCTGGTGCATTATGGGAGAAGGGTCAACACAGCCTTTCTTGGAATTTCTGGGGGTAGTGTTTTTTATTTTTATGGTTTATAGTGTGAAATAAAACTAGTTTTAATTATGATGTGCAATTTCTACATTTAATCTCAACTGGTGACCACTATTTTTAAGAAAAGCTACTTTGAAATACATTAATGCATATGACATAAAAATAACTGGTTTAGTGACATCATTTCTGCTATCTTTGCTTAGTTTATGTATGTGTTTTAAGAAGCAGTCTAGAAGTGCTTATAAATTCTGAACTCTTACAACACGTGAGCTGACACGCTAGCTTCACTAGTATGTCATTGTGGAAAAAGAGGTGGAACAGGAGAAAAAGGCACGGAGCGGAGAAGATCAGGTGGTGAATCCAGACCTCAGTAGCAGCTGTATATGACCTCAGGCATGGGATTTGGTTTATCTTTACCTCTCCCACCAGCCTTAATTTCTTTTTGTGTGCCCTGCCTGCCTCAGAAGATGTTGAAGGCACAGAAAGAAAACTATTTGATCATGCTTTATATCTGCCATAAACCTAAGTGTGAACATGATTTCATTGTTAAGCAGTGTTTGTTACCATCATGGGTTTTAGTGTAACCCATTATCTCTGTTCTACATATAGTAATGGAAACCAGTTCTTTGACAGCATTATAGGGAAACGCTGTTTTAAGATTTGTCTTAGAGCTTTTTAAACATGATTTGAAATTAAATATGAATTTAAATGTGTATATTAAGCCTGCTATGGATGTTCACACTTCTCAAACCAAGCACCCACAACTCTGAGGCAGGAGACTTGACCTAATTCTGAGGCTAGCCTGGGCTAAAGAATGAAGTCCTATCTCAGAAGCCAAACCAAACAAAGACAAAGCAAGCAAAGAAAAGGATGGACATTGAAGGCAGAGCAACTGATCCAGTATGCTTTCAGTTTTTATATAATCACTAAATATAAGCCCTTTATCCTAAATATATCTCAGATAACTTAAAGCACCTCACCCACACATGTTTGAGATGTTCATTGCGGGAGTGAATGACTGTGGAAAACCATGATGGACTTAGTTACTCTGAACTTAATCATGCATGTCTTTCTTGACGTGCTCAGATGCATGTAGAGGTGAATTGTATTATAGCACAGCCACCCTAGTTGTTCGACTGTTACTGCCATGCAAACTAAAAAGTACTTATTTATTCTCATGAACTACTTTTAAAAGTAAAATTCCTCAGTTTATGTGATGTATTAGGACTAAGGAGTTTGTCCCAAGTTAACAAGATCTTTAATGAATTGAACCAGCTTTGAACGAGGCTTACTGATTGGAGAATTGTCACTTTTCACTGCTCTGACTCTTCCCTACCTATCCTAAGCTTGAGCCTCCTGACTGCTTGTGTTCGCCCTGTAGCCCATGGTGAGTGGCTCTTTCACAAAGAGAGCATTTCAGCCACAGGTCCAGAGCAGAGTGCCTGCTGACTGGCTCCCTGCAACAGAAATAAAGCCATGAAATCCCCAATCTAGAAGTGGGACAAGCACAGGATTATGTAGCATCCTTAGATGATGACAAAGCAGTCTAGAAGAGAGCTTCGGTAGTCATGTGTTCTCACAAATTCACATACTTTAGTGGCTGAGGGACCATAGGTACAGAAGTCCCAAGGATGGATTTTTGCTAATATTATTTTGAACACTTGGAGTTTTCCCTCCCCCCCTTCCTTATGAGCGTTCATCACTAAGTAGCTAGGTGCAGAGGGAAAGAGTACATGTGATTATTTTCCCTTCGTTCCTGTCCCAGATTCCTTTGTGTAGGACAGGACACTGTAATGTGACTTTAAAATTAGACCTTAGAACAGCATCTGTATTTTCTCTTGTTAGTGAGCAAACTGATTAGAATAGAGGTTTTAAATGTAAACCCTGTTGGGACAAGGGTAAAAGATACCAAGAACTTCATAAATTAATATAAAGCACAGCCTGTGTTTTCTTCTTTTCTTTTATTTCCTAGAAAGTTCTTTTAAAAGTAACAAAGAACTACAGGTGTAAACCAGAAAGAAAATGTTTGATGCTTTAGTTATTAAAGTATTAGTTTTGATAAAAGATTCTATATTGGAGTAATAAGCATGATTAAAGGTGGGCAGTACTAGGTAACATAATTAGGCAGAAGTAATCTGTTGTCTAGCAAGTCGGTCCCAGAGTTAGATGTGTTGGCTCTTTTTATGAAGGATGCAGAAGACAAGCCATGTTACAAAATTTCTGTCCATGTAGTTGGCCATTCTTGATGAAATCACAGGCAAACGAAAGGGAGTATGATTGGAAATCACTTAGAGAACAGGACACGTAGCTCTCTGTAATGCTTATATGATGGGCAAAGCAGGCATGGATTTCAGCTTGGACAGGAAGTGTTGTGGACTCACATGATCGGGGAGGTATTAGCACATATTTTTGCATTGACCACATGCTGGTCATTTCTAAACACAATGAATCCAGTGATGAGCAAAACCCGAATAGTGATGATTATAAACTAATACAAGCTTTTGTCTTCCATCTTGTACAAATTTGGAATTATTTCATTAAAAGACTTTAAGTATAAGGAAGGCAGAAAGACTGTAAGAGCCAAGGACACACCATAGGGCTGATACACGTAAGAACTCACAGACCACAGAGATGCACAAGACCCTCACAAGTTCAAGCTAGACAAATCCCAATGTGGAAACGGGAAATAAGCCCATGTAATTGGTACCTGCTGGGAGAGGGAAAGTCAGCTTTATCCAATGACGTGACACTGAGTATATCAACCACTCCAGGGCAGGCCTTATGCTCAGGAGGATTGGCCAACACAGAAGGGACTCCCGGCTTATATTTGTGGGTGCTTCTGTCTTCAGGATAGTGGGTTTTGTTAGTTGTTTTGAGACAGAGAAGGAACATGAAGTTGAGTGAGTAGAGAGGGTGGACCTGGGAAGAATTAGGAAAGGGGAAAGAATATGATAAAATTTTATTGTATGAAAAATTAAAAAAAACTTTTAAAAGGAGTTTTTTTTATTATTTGAGAGAACATTAAATAGCAGATAATGTCATTGAAAACACTTGGTCTAAAAATGAAGGTTATGAAAACTTGTGAATGAGAAGACAATGGATCAAGAGACTTAATATATTTAAGTCTCTGGGAGTTTGTGTAAGTAGCATTGACAGAAATAAGAAAATCTTCATGAATAACAACTAAGTGTGTTTAAATGTATACCACCATCTCCATAGATAATAGACTGTGGAAAACAAGTCATAAAAATGCATCTGATGACTTCAAAATATGTTAAGGAGGAGTGATTGCTCCCACATCTCTTGCTTCCTGTTGGCCTGCTTCCCTTGGTGTGCTGTGCTGTGGGTGATACTGATCTGGTTTCATTGGTGTGCCGTGCTGTGTATGATACTGCCTGCTTCCCTTGGTGTGCCGTGCTGTGGGTGATACTGCCTGCTTCCCTTGGTGTCCCGTGCTGTGGGTGATACTGGTCTGGTTTCATTGGTGTGCCGTGCTGTGGGTGATACTGGTCTGGTTTCATTGGTGTGCCGTGCTGTGGGTGATANGGTGTGCCGTGCTGTGGGTGATACTGGTCTGGTTTCA
Organism: Dicrostonyx torquatus; assembly: GCA_028555095.1. Lineage (NCBI taxonomy): Eukaryota > Metazoa > Chordata > Mammalia > Rodentia > Cricetidae > Dicrostonyx > Dicrostonyx torquatus. The sequence continues at coordinate 2,476,326 of JAQHUG010000095.1, read as the reverse complement.
TTGGTGTGCCGTGCTGTGGGTGATACTGGTCTGGTTTCATTGGTGTGCCGTGCTGTGGATGATACTGGTCTGGTTTCATTGGTGTGCCGTGCTGTGTGTAATGCTGGCCTGCTCCCCTTGGTGTGCCATGCTGTGTGTGATACTGGTCTGGTTCGAGACCTTACAGATGTACTTGGAGTAGATCTTCTCTTCTTCCCATAGAGAAATGGCATTGCCTTCTTGTCTGAAATGTGCCCCCGCCCCCATGAATAAACATCCTACTTACATTAAGGCCAGTGTTTGCTCTCTGCCTCTTACGGAGCATTATCAAGGTAGGCATTGAGTTTCTGAAAGGAGTGGAGTTTATCAGTATACTTAACCATATTCCCCTTTTCAGGTTTCCTATGCTCGCCCAAGCTCAGCTTCTATCAGAGATGCAAACTTATATGTCAGTGGGCTTCCGAAAACAATGACCCAGAAGGAGCTGGAGCAGCTGTTTTCACAGTATGGACGCATCATTACTTCTCGCATTCTTGTCGACCAGGTCACTGGTAAGTAGGCAGTGGTTCTGGATAGTCTTGTGCTCTCTGACGGGCAGATTGTGAAATATTCTGTCTCCTCACACAGCAGTCTTGCCTCTAGAACACATCAAAGGTGTATGTGGGCCAGAAAATGCAATTTTTCTGCTGGAATTGTTCATAAATATGCATGGACAGAAATAGATTCTGGAGTGGAGTGAGCAAGCTTGAGTCATTTCCACCCTGAAGGTGCAGGTTTGAAGCCTGTTTCATGGCTTGTAATAAATTTATAGATGCTATAATCTTCATTCTCAAGCCTCTGTGTGAAAGAAGCCCCTATCCTCCTTATAAACAATCTTATTTTTGTGAAAAGCAAAATTCACTGCAGCAGGATGCAGCTGGTACTCTGAGTAAGGATGAGGCAGAATCCACTCTGGGAATTGCTGCGGAGGCAGTTTTCCAGGGCTCTGCTGGGCCACAGAGGCCTACGTAAGAGGATGGAATTTTGAGTGGTAGCAATTTTGTTTTATGCCTAATGCAACTTTTGACCAAATGAAATGAAAATAAGCTGTTCATTAGGACTTTATACATAAGGACCACTTCTGCCAAAGCTGCTGATATGGATTGCATTACAGATTTTTAGAACAAGGTACACATACAGTTTTCTATATAAAAGCAATGCTTGTCCTTTTCAAAACTGTATAAAAATAGAGAAACATGAAGGGGGGGGCAGGAAGTCACCTGCAGGGCCTTATTTCCATGCCAGCCACACTGTAGTATCGTGTATACCAATGTGCAGGTTTTTAGTGTAAGAAAGGGGCAGATTAACCGCAGAATAAAACCAGGTCACAGTTTTCATCTTCAGTTGTGAATTTGGCCGGAGTGGTCTGCTCTTCCGTTCTGTGTTGTTAATTGGCTTCACAGGAAGTGCCGTTCTGTTCCTAGACTTCTGGGTAGAATCAACAGTGTGTACCCTTGCCTGGGAGAATGGCCTGTAGACTGTGCTGCCATGAGAGAGTCTGAAAGTGGGCAAGACTGGGCGTTAGCTGCAGTGGCTCTTCCCTTATCCCTATTCATTCTGTCACACTGTGCTGTATTGCACACACTGTTAATGGGGCTAAATAAAAATCCAAGCATAGCAAATCAAACAAGATTTATTCCAAGCAACAGAAATACCTTTTTGTTCATAGCATTTTTTTGAAACAGAATTTTGTAGTCAACAACAAGTTGGTGGACTTAGAGTAGGCTTCATCTGTGACATGAAATTGTCTCTCTTCTCTTTAACGACGGACCTTCCAGAGTGTGAAGGATGACAGGTGGACATACTTAGTGTGTCCTGAGTGTGGCCCATGCCTCCGGCACCAGCAGCCTACTAGAACGTTGCTAGAACTACAAATTCTGGGGTCCTACCCCAAATGTACTCAATCCTGAGGAAAGTTACCCCCTGAGGATAGGCACCCCCCCATACACTCCTAAGGATTGGCACCCCCACACACACATATACTCCTGAGGATAGATACCCCCACACACACTCCCAAGGATAGGCACCCCACACACACACTCCTGAGGATAGGCACCCCCTTTACACATACACACTTTAAGTAACCTCACCTGTGAGAATGCCATTTTTTAGTCTGTGCTTTCCTAATGGAGCAACCAAAAATTTTAGTATTTTATTTCCCTCTTCTTTCTCTCTCTGTGTTGTTCTTTTTGCCCTTTCGTTTTTCCTTTTTATTTTTTCCTCCATTTTTCTTTTTTTGAAAATTCAAGGTATCTCTCTCTCTCTGACTAACCTGGCATCTCACATGGTAGCAAACCACCTGCTTCAGCCTGCTGAGAGCTGGAAATATGCTAGCTGGGATGATAGTTCTTAATAGGAGCCAGTAGGAACATGAAAGGATATATTTATATCTTCTTCATACTTAGAACTTTCAAGAAAAAACACTACACCTTCCCTGAAGTGGGGCAAGGGGGAATGAAGCCCAGCAGCTTGTTATTCAGACATCAGGTGTTTACCATGGACACCCCACATCATTTACACAGAACAAGGCAAAGTGACAGAGGGTATCAGATTAAGCATACATGTAGAAAATGCCTTATTTACCTTAGAAAATTCTCAGCCTTTTCCAGGTTTAGTTGTAAGGCAAACAAACCTTTCTTTTTGAGGCTGCTCTAAGTCAAGATGGCCCAGGTTTTCTCAGTAGCCCTTACTTTCTTCACTGGCCCACTTGGAGTTATCTACACTTTCCTACCTGCTAGTCTAAAACCCGGTCCTGTGAGTATCTGGTTAGTTGCCAAGAAGGCATTTCTCTGCAGCTGCTGATGTTGTGTTGACCAGCTGTGGTTACCTGCTCACCTGCCTGTGACAATTAAATGGGATGAGCTGAAAGTCACTGTTTCTCGTAAACCGGATAAGCCTTGTTCATGCTGTGCTTTGCCATTGTTGTCACACAAGGAATGGCTCTCCACAGTTAAGAGGAATGCTGGAGGTGCCAGGAAGCTTGCTGTTCTACTGATTTAACTTGGAAAATCCAGGTCCTCTTTTACCCCCCCCCCCCCCCCGTGCAACATTACTTCTGTAATATATAGCTAAAGAGAGGCATGACAGCTCAGAGGATGTGAAGACCCTCTTCAGATTTTTTTCATTTCTTTTTTGTTTTTCAAGAGAGGGTTTCTCCATGTACCTTGATGGTCCAGGAATTTGCTCTGTAGACCAGGCTGAGCTCAAACAGAGATCCACCTGCCTCTGTTGCCCGAATGTTGGGATTAAAGGTGTGCCCCACCACTGCCTTTCTGGGTTTTGTTTCCTTGAGAAGACCTCATGCTAAATGATGTGATAAGATGAATGTATTACTTAGAATTTTAGTTGAGCTCTATCTGCTCTCGAGTGTCTTTAGCAAATGCTTGGTTTGGTTTTTATTTCAAGGGAAGAGGCTGCCTGTCTGATTGCATGCTTTGAGAACTGGAGCTCAGGCAGCAGTTAGTGCTACTACAGAAAGCACAGGAGGCAGGAAGGAATGCAGAGGAAAAAAGCATGGGTTTATGTACTTTTGTGCTTTCTTGGCTTCTTGACAAGCACGTGATCGATAGTGAGAACTCACATTGTATAGGTCATTTTGTGCATTTATAAAAGGTGGAAAATTGAGATTTGAAGTTGAATTGCTGAGGTAAAATTTTTTTCCTGATGTGATTTTTGTGGCAAATGTTATATGTGGGTGAAAAGATGTTCATGAGAAGGAAAAATTAATTTATCCTTTCTTCTCTTCTTCCCTTCTCCTGCTCCCTCTTTCCCAAATCTTTACTTAAATCTACCTTAGGCATATCAAGGGGTGTAGGGTTTATTCGATTTGACAAGCGGATTGAGGCAGAAGAAGCTATCAAAGGCCTAAATGGCCAGAAACCTCCTGGTGCCACAGAGCCAATCACTGTAAAGTTTGCTAATAATCCAAGCCAAAAAACCAATCAGGCCATCCTTTCCCAGCTGTACCAGTCTCCAAACAGAAGGTACCCAGGACCGCTAGCTCAGCAGGCACAGCGTTTTAGGTAAGTCTGGTCCAGTTTTCGTGCCCAGCTACTAAACTGGAGGAGAATGTGCAGGTTTACTGTCAAGTAATTGCACCAACAAGATCTCAGCTTTGAGTTTGTCATTACTGTTGTTTTCTTTCTTTCTTTCTTCCTTTCTTTCTCGTTAATGGGCATGGAGAAAACATACTTTGGGAAATACAAACTTTTGAAGGTGAGGACAATTAACTGTAAGAGCCGTTCTCCTCCAGCAGTGATTTTTGCCTCCAAGAGACATTTGACAAAGTGTAGACTCATTCGTGATGGCATAATTTGGGTGGAGATATGACTCACATCTAGTGGATAAAGACCAGACATGCTGTTAAGCATCCTGCAGCATACAGGATACCCAGCAGCCACAGGTGCCTGGACTCAAAGCCCAGCTTGAGAAAACCTGACCCATAGACCGTGAAGTCTGACGTGCTGTTTTCTTTTTGTTACTGTTTTCTTGAGAAGAATTTTTGTGTTTGAGCTATTGAGCTCTTTCGGTTAGCTTTGCTTCATAATATAGACATTGTTAAAAATATTGACCTATGTGAAAGCCCCAAGAATCTAAAAGTGGGCCCCCATCTTGTTTTGTTAAAGTTTAGAGGTTGACAAACTTTAGCTGTAACAGTTTAGAGAAACAATATATTAAATTTTCTGAGTCATGGTTTTTGCAACTATGCCTTCTCTTTCTTTCCCTTCTCCTTACGATTCCCCTCCCCTCTTCTTCTCTTTCTCATTTTCTTTATATTCAGCTCTTTAAAAATCTAAAAGTCATTTTCTGCACCATACAGAGAGTAGTAGCAGTCTGGATTCTGCCTCTGTGTGGTTATTCACTGAGTTACTGATGGGCATAAATACCCCCGGTTCTCAAGTTAGCTAGTCCTTGAACAAACAACCAGACTATGAGTCATTCGGAGCATGTCGACGGCATGTGACAGAAGAATGACTTCGCATTCAGTTGGGAACAGTGAGCATGTGATTTTTATGAACAAGTCACCCAGTTTTATTTCCCAGGATGTTGTAAACACTATTTGACCACGCGGTATGGTATAGCCACCTTACATCTAACTTCTAAGATAATGTCTTGTAATAGGTACATGTAAATCTTTATTCTCTCCTTCCTGAGACAAAATAGTTAATTACCCAAGCACATAGTTACAAACTTTGTAAGCTAGAGGACTTAACTTACATTTTTTCTAGCCCCAGTCTTACAGATTTTCCCCATTGGTGTATTGGAGTGTTGAGAAGAAAAGAAAAATCTCCTCAAAATATTTAAGTATGTTACTTTGGTGTGAAAAGGAATTTTCTGCAAATGCCAGGTTGAATACCTACTTAAGTTGGCATTCTCTCTGGGAGAATGATGGCATTGTCAAAGGTTGTGTTGACAAAGGCGACCAGCTCCCTGTTCATGGAAACATTGAGAAAAACAAAATATGTATCACCTTTGACCTTGGTGACAAGCAATGTCCACTGAAGGGAACGAAAAGCAGGTGTGCTATCTGGCAATTCTTCTGCAGAGAGAACTCTCATAGCCGCCCCCCTTCAGTGCCTGCTGCACGCCCTCTCTGGCATCTTCCTTGACCATTCGCTTGTTGGTGTTTTTAATGTAGTACAATTAGACTCCAGTGAGTTTTAGCAGTGTTTTCCAGTTGTCCTTCCCAGTTAGCTTTAGTTTGCTGTTAGAAGAAAGCTGTACTGCCCTAGATTCTTCTTTTATGTTTTCTATTAAAGCTGTAATTTTGTTTCATTGCTATTTGTTAGAGGAACCCTCTTAGACTCTGACTAGGCCAGAGGACCCATAGATAGCATTGAGAGTCCTGATACTCTGGCTAGCACATATGTGGGCAGCATGTGCTGGACGCTGGGCACCATAGCATTAAAATCTTCCTGCCCCTCTGTCTGTGCCACATGCCTTTTATTTTTGATGGGGTAGAGTTTTCCAAGGTTATCCTCATGATTAAATTTAAAACTTTTATCTTCCGTCCATCTTACATTTCAAAAAGCATTTTATTAGTATATATTATCATTACTTCTGAGACTCTTCGACCCTTATAGAAAGACACTGTAGAAAAAGGGCATACGGGGCATTAGTTGAAAGGGAAAGCTGGCAGTAGTGAGGAAGAGTACAGTAAGTGGAGGTTTGAGCATGGAGTCCCAGCTATTCCGGGGGCTGAGGCAGGAAGATCACTGGGAGTTGTGGACTGGATTGTGCAGTGCTCTTATTGTGCTAAGTTTGATGTCAGCTGGGTAGCCCCAGAGCAGCAGCTGCCACCAGGTTACCCAGTGAGGGCAAAACAGAGAGCCACCAGGAATTACGACAGATTTTCTTTCCTCAGATCCTGTCCTCTCCCTCACCTCACTGTTCCTGCCCATGCCCATCACCTCTGTCTGAGTGGTCTAGACTATGTTTGGGGAGAAGCTGAGTCTTAATTTCTACAATCCAAATTTGTCCTGATGTGTAATTGGTGCTCTTTAAAGGTATCTTTAATTTGGCTGTCATTACCTTGGATTTCCCCATGTTTTATCAAATGAAAGTCGATCTTTGAGCTTTTGAGACACTTGAGTTAAGGGCTTGCAGTTTTGTTGGTACCTTGATCTTTTGTGTAGCTGAGGTCTAATTCCTTACACAGTTATTTCTTAATAATATTTGTTGTTCTAATGCCTTTGCTTTGAGTTCGCCACTGCCCAGTATGAATTTTAGAATACTCATTGTATATTTTTATGTTATCTTGCTACCTTGACAGCTGAGAGAAGCTGGAGAATACAAGTTACATTAACAGTGAAAGGCTTTTCAGTACTCATGAAGATAAAAATAAAATTCCATGTAATAAGGATTAACTTTAAAAGTAGACTTATGAGGTTATGGCTCAATCTGTATTGATAAATAGAATTATTTAAACATGAACACTGCTAATCTGATGGGCTTGTTGAAGTGTTTATAGTTTTCAAAATAAGGCAGACTATTTATTTGGCTGCATGATATAATTTTAGTCCATTAAGAATATTCTTAGTACAGTGTATCCAAATTAAACTGTACATAAAATTTTCTCATTCATTCTTGTGAGGTAGATTTAACTTTATTGAGTGTGACCTATACAGTGGCCTGTGTTCTGGAGTCTTTGTGGATTTTTGAAGAACTCCTGGAGTCAGGCATTGGATTGAGCTTAAGGCATGTTGCTGGTTCCATTAATTTGATCTCATGTTGGAAGACACAGATATCAAGCGTCATGAGTAATTTTCCTCATTCTTAGATGCCATGATACCATACGACTGCATAAGAAAAACGTGTTGATGATTTTGTGTTGGTGAATTTCAAACTAACTGATGCTCCATGCTTTGGAGAGGTTTGATAATTCTTCCAGTGTCCAGAATTGTGTTTTCTTACTTACAGTCTTTTTCACATATTATATCTGACTTTGATTTTTTTATTTCTCTTTCAATATGGTCTTTCCTTATCCTACCAGCTGAATAGCTTGAAAATTAAGCAGATATGCTGCATTTCTAAATATCCTGTTTTAAAATGAAGATGCTCTCACTGATAGAAAATTCTATTAAAAGTAATGCCTAGAAATAATCTGAATTCCATTATCCTGGTGATAGGAAAATGTTACCAATGTCTTCACTGTGCATGTGGCTTGTGTCTCTATAGTCAGTGAACTTTAAACTATGAATTCTAATCAAACATACAAAGATATGATAAAGGGGCTGGAGAAATGGCTCGGTGGTTAAGAGCAATGGCAGAGGTCCTGAGTTAAATTCCCAGCAACCACATGGTGGTTCACAGCCATCTACAATGAAGTCTGGCACCCTCGTCTGGGCTGCAAGCAGAACACTATACATAATAAATACATTTTTAAAAAAGATAGGATAAAGATGAAATAGATACTCTATCAAATATAATGTACTAATAATTATTATACTGATATATTTACCTAAATTATCTCAGTAAATAAGATCTTTAAGTGAGATTCATAAAGTGTTAAGATTTATCACCTTGATTTTTCTGGCTGTGTGTAAGAGATGTTGAACTGACTTGTGTCTAACCTCCTGATGTGGTTTCTTTGAGAAGTAAGGGCAATAACTGGTTTCATTTTGTTTCTTTTAGTTTTTCCTCACTGAATCATCCTCAACCCAATTTCCCTTCTCCTGGGAATCTTTCTTTAAGTAAAGGATGTCTTAAGGGAAGCTAGGTTTTTTTATCTAGTCTTCCAGATAATCTGTTATTTGTAAATTGGATTATATCCCAGCTCACAATTGGGTAGGAGTGACTTTGGTCGTCCTCTCAGAGAGACTCAGACTTCCTTGGGGAGCACATGATATCCTGGAGAGTAGATGCTGATATTGGTGCAGGCTATATGTTAAATATAATTTAGGAGCATTCTGGTTTTAAATAGCACAATATATACGCAATTGAGTCCTTAACATCTACTCCTATGGTGTGGACATCATCTTTTTGTGTCCTAAGTTACTGCAGAGACCGCTAGACTGGGCTCCACTTCCAGTTTTAGGTTATCCTTGTAGGAGAGTTGTACTTGAGCTGTGGGACGTGGAGTGAAGGAATGAAGCTGTGACATTGTCTCCTGTAACTGCACAGTTTATAATTTGCTGCCTGCTGCTGGACAAAGGCTGCTCGATGTCCGTATGACGTGCCCACTGCCTGCTCTAGATTCAAATGGGACACATAGATGTATGGCAGTGGGAACAAGGGAAATGGGTTTCGGCTGCATGGAGTCAGCCAGCTGCTGTGCCAGGGCTGTTTCCTGGAGCAGTATCCACCCCTCTGCTGATGAGAGGGGGTAGAGAGGGAGAGAGAATGAGAATGAATAAGAATAGACAACTTGGTTTAAATACCCAAGGACTGAATTTCCTCTAAAATTGGGAGATAAATGAAGATCAAGGGATCATATAAGACTCTGTGGATTGGACAGCTATGAGGCCCATCGAGAGTCTACAGACTTGTTGCAAAAGTTCTAGGTGGCCTAGGGTTCTGGGATGGATTAGAGCTGGGAACTGAGACGTCTATCCCTCAGTGCTTATAACTCGCTCCCATGGCAGGTTTGGTTTCCATCCTGTCTTTTAAAGAGACACATTTAAAGGAATTTCTATGTTGGGAGTTGGTTGCTCTCTCCCAAGTGGGTGGAGGGGAAATGGAGCTTCTGAATTTCATCCTTTAGTCACTTTTAACAGCAACCTCAGTATGTTCATCTGTCCCAGAGGTGCCGTTTGTCAAATGCATCCCATATCTATCATTCCAGCAATTTGATGAACTTTCGTATCAGATCGCTTTGTTATTGGTGTTACAGATTTGCGTTCATTTATCCTAGTGTTTGTAACCTTGGTTTTTTTGTATATAAAGGCATGGCATCTTTACTCATCTTCACTCTGCAGAACACAAAGTCCTCTGACAGTCTGTACTCTTCACACCTGCTCTAACTTCGTGTGTGCAAATATTCTCACCCAGTCTGCCTTCTGGGTAGTTTACATCCTACATTAACTGGTGGATGATACTCTTGGTTACCTTTGCTTTTTCACATAACCAGAAGGTATGCAGAGCCCAGGCTAGTGGTCTGTGCTAAGTGGTACATATGAGATGGTCATGGAGCATGGCAGACCCAAATAGATGAAGATCTCGTGCCACTGTGATTTGTTCTCTTGTCTTACACTTTGCATTAGAGCAACTCAACACTTCCTTTTCATTTTTTTTTTTCAAAACACACAAATGCCCAGTGGAGATAGAGATTAGGATGTGTGAGGACAACATTCTTCTCCATCTGAAAGGCCAGAAGGAATACATTGGCTTTTATAAAACTGAGAGGACTGACTTTTCTTATGTGCTCTGCTATGTGCATGGGCTTGACAGAAAGGCTGATCCCCACCCCACATGCCTTTCACAGGTGCTCAAAGACAAAATAATTGTGCCTCACCTCTGACCTGGGGCTGTCTTTGGGGAGTGGGGAACACTCTCACAGTTGGGTGGTTAAATATGCATTAGGCATGCTTGCTCCTCACATGTAATTTATTGATACATTCTAGAAACCCTAAAGCACCCTCAGTAGTCTTGATATTGGTAAAGCAGGATGGAACAAATTCTATAAAGCCAAGTTTGTCCATAAAATCCAGGGCACTTGGAATTCTACATCTTTGATTTTTAAAGATCAAACTGCTCTGACGTCACTAGCCTTGTGAGCTTAGGCTAGTTAAGCTTTGTATGCTTCAGCGTTCTCACGAAATGGTGGCGAGTAGAAGCATGGGAATTTATAAAAGTACTGGTCAATTCCAGTAGCACTCGTAGTACTTACCTGGTGAAGTCAGATGTTAGTTGTTCTAGTGCCTTCGCATTTTGTGTCTGGCTGTTTCTTCAGATGACCACTTCTTTTTTTCTTTGCTGCACTGACCCTGTAGCGATAGCCAATATTCTACAACAGTGGGTGCCCATTCTCTCATGAATGGTAAAAGGCCCAGTGTCCTGAGACGTCACATATATTTTTTGCACAGTTATCCCCTTGGAAGGTGGCAGTAATGAGCCTAGCTTTCATGAACTTCAAGGGGGAAAATGAAACACTGAAGTTTGCTAAATGTGTGTTTTGCAGGTTGGACAATCTGCTCAATATGGCTTATGGCGTGAAGAGGTAATGACACAGGTTCATGAAACTCATAATCCCTTCCCACAATTGATTAATTTCTTTGATTTGGGGAGCAATATTTCCACCTTCATAAGTTTATGTTGGGTTTTCTTTTGCATGAACAGCCTTTTGTAAAACTGTGTCTGAAGTGCATTTGACTCATGGAATCTTTTATACCACTGTATGCCACGTAGTCTTTTAAAAAGTCATTTGTTTCAGATTGCGGCATTATAGCATGTGTATGTTATGTGTTGGTTTTCTCCCCACCCCATCCTGTTTAACTCATGAAGCCAGTTTTTAGACTTCTTTTGCCAATGTGCTAATTGTTATTCAGTACAGCAGATAATGGTCATTTCATAGTGTATCAACACCTGGATTGTTTGTCTGTCACCGCAAGCCACAAATAGAGCCTCGGTTAACACATGAAGTAGCTGTATGCATCTGCTGGGAGAGGGAATTGCTAAATTTGGGGAAATGAAAAACTGGAAAGGAACTTAAACCTATTGCTGTAACCAATCCATGTTCATTCTCTCTGTGTGTGTGTATGTCTGTTTCCTGTTTTGTTTAGTAGGTTTTCGCCAATGACGATTGATGGGATGACCAGTCTTGCTGGAATTAATATTCCTGGGCACCCTGGAACGGGCTGGTGCATATTTGTGTACAACCTGGCCCCTGACGCAGATGAAAGTATCCTGTGGCAAATGTTTGGGCCTTTTGGAGCTGTCACCAACGTGAAGGTCATCCGTGACTTTAACACCAATAAATGCAAAGGTTTTGGATTTGTGACTATGACAAACTATGATGAGGCTGCCATGGCGATAGCTAGCCTCAATGGATACCGTCTGGGAGACAGAGTACTGCAGGTCTCCTTTAAGACAAACAAAACGCACAAAGCCTAATGAGCTCTTGTCCTCAGTCCATTTATATATGAAAACTATACAACAAAAGCAAGTTAAGAGAAACTTTATACATTAGTAAATGTCTTTGTAAGTCAGTGTTGAGATGGGGATAAAATGACTACTTAGCATCCTAAGAAATATGTGAGATTTTTTATTGCTAGTATTTGAATTAAAACTTCTTAAATATCTTTTATGTTTGAATATGGACAAGAGGTACAGGGTTTTTACCTGTCACATTGCATTCTATTGCCTTCTTTGAAGAAGGTGGACCTTTTAAAGTGTTTCAGCTAAGGGAAGACATTTCTTTTCTTTTTACATAACTGCCTTGAACCTGTGAGTAAATATTGAGGCTTTGTGTTGTAACTCTTCAGTTGGTTGTGTCTTTCCCCACCTCCTTTTCTTTTCTTTCGTTTTCTTTTTTTTTCCTTTTTGTTCTCTAATTAGCTTTGTGTTTGGTTTACATTTAAAGCATTGCTGTTATGTCTCAGAAAAGTATTTTGAAGTTTACATTTTTATTTATGAAGTTACAAACAGTATTTATTTTGTAATTCTGATTTGGGCTGGGGCAGGGGGGGCGACATTATAAACGCTTATTGTAAGAATACTGGAGAACTTTTCGTAAAGCAGTACCTTGCCAAAGAGATAAGAGCCTCTTTGATGTGGGTTTAAAAAAAGCATCTATTTTTATAAAAAAGAAAATTTGGAGAAACTTTTTACTGGTCCTGGAACAAATATTTTGACTTGAATACTTTGAGAAATCTCTTCATATGACACCTAGTGAGCTTTTAAAATTTACCAGGAAATTTGCAACGGTTGGAAAATTTAGAAAGATTTATGATGTAGAAAAATACTTTTGAGATCTTTGTATGAGAGGAATTGAGTCAGTGAGGAAGCACTGCTGGTTTCATTTTCGTAATCACCAGTGGGGTGTCTGATCATCCTGGTTGCTATGTGATAGATGGCTCACATTGATTTGTGATTTTGAAACAAATAAAAAAATTTACAAAAGAATATATAAGAGCAGGCAAGAAATTTAAATTACCAAGAGATGGGGGAAAATCTGTTCTTCCTAAAGAAATCCCTTCAGATAGAGCTCATGGTGTTTAGTGATGTACTTGCAGTATCGTTTGAAGAATTGTTTTGTCTTAAGGAAATAAGATGTTGCACAGGATCTGTACTGCAGCAAGTCAGCAAAGGCGGTCTGAGTTGGACATAGTCGAAGGTATTTTGAGAGTTACGTTTAAGGCTAACACCTGAGCTTTGTGTGATGTAAATAAGACCTTGTGTTTATGAACCTTTCAGCTAATTTTATTTTTTTTCCCTTACATATCAAGTGATGTTCAGGTTTTGAATGTTTTGTATCAGTTTTTTCCTTTGTAAATGGCATTAACATTGTTCCTTGAGGTCTTGCTTATTCACTTCTGTTGTCCTGAGGACTTGAATTTACAGTGCATCAGATTTGTTGCTAATTCTGTCTGTAGATAGTCTAGCTTCAGCTGTTTATGGTGATGCTACATTTTCGTTTATAAATATGTTTGTGGTAAAAAAGGAAAATGAGTATAACCATAGGTTTTGAACAAATTTCCTTACATTTTTCATACAAAAATCATAAATATCTGTATGCTATTGAAATTTAACTTTGTATGATGCTTAAACCACTATTTGGGGAAATAATAAAATAAGTCTTTACCATGTATGAAAGAAATTTTAAAAAATACAAAATATTTTCTGATTAGCATCTAGCTTATAATAAATTTTCAAAAAAGCTGAAGGCAACCTTTGCCTTCATCAGGATGCACTGAGAACTATATAGTTACGTCCTGCGTTTTGTATAAACTGAGATGCTCATATGCTTCCCCTTAGAACAGGCAATGTGCTATGCATAACATAGTTGTACATTATCTTTGCAGTTGCTTTGAGTTATTTTTTATTATTTAAAATTGTAGTTATAAAATTTTTCAGTATAGTACAGTACATATACTGTGAGGCGCGTGCTAAAGTGAATAAGCGAGTTTTCATGCTGACCCACTCAATGCTACTCAGAACTCAATTGGCTTAGCACTTTCTCATATCCTTAGGTGCATTTAGATTGTCAGAGTTAACCTGCGTTAAAAAAAATAAAAAATAAAATACATGTATATACTTAAAAAAAAATAAGATTTCCCTTGTGGGAAAACAGCAGCTACACGCTTCTTTCCTGTACTACTTACTGTAGCAAACCAAGGCATTGATGAGAGGGCATGCAAATTGTGCTTCACTTTACAGTGTTTATCAGAGCACTTAATAAAATGTAAGGCTGGTATTTATTTGAAGTTGTACAGTATGACTTAATTCACATCTGTTGGAATAGAAAATATATTCTGTTGAGTATTTAAGAGGCTGTACATGTTTTCTTTTGTGTTTGGATTCTTTGTGCTTTTTCATGTTCGGTACATCAATAAACAAAGTTGAAGGGAAAGAACTGTGGCGTATCTTTAAACGCATCGGGGGTGTGGGGCATCTCTACTCAATCTAGTTTAAAAAAATGTCTTCAGTTTAAAAAGGGGTGTTCTTCAAGCTCTAGTTGAAAGCTATTGCTATCTGGAGAATGTGGGGGGGGCGACAAAAACAAAGCAAAACAAACAGAAAACCTGAACAAAACAAAACCCTTAAAAGTAAAAGCAAAAACTGTGACTGAAAAGATTCTGGTTAGCTAGCTGTCAAATGCATTACTCGGTGACTCTTGCTGGGACAAGTCCTTTCATCAGCTACTTGTAAAATTTGGGGACTCAGTTGCTAATTACTCTGTCAGTGATTTAACCTTCAACCATTTGTACAAGCAGGAATCAGAGTTACTTTATTTAGCTAGTGCAGGAGACTGTAAGGAAGGCAACTGTTTTCTGCTTCCGTCAGTAAGATTGAATTCCCCAGAAGTGTTGGTGTATGCACAGTTGCTATCTCAGTAAGGGAGTTTTTCTGTTAGGTTAACATGTGTGCAGCACGAATGTGCAAACTATGAACTCTGCCAGCTCTGTCCATGCTTCATTTATACATTTAATCACAACACATCCATGGCAGATAAAATGGATGGAAAAACATTTCTTGCTGTTTCTTTTGTCTGTCTGTCTGCCAGTCTATCTACCTGTTTGAGACAGGGTCCCTCTATGTAGTCCTGACCTGCCTGGAACACACAGAGTTCTGCCAATCTCCTGATTGTTGGTATTAAAGATGAGCACCAGTGTGCCCGGCTTCTTGCTCTTCTTTTCTGTGAAAATTCTTTTATTAAACTTCAGAAAACTGAGTATTTTTTTAAGTGTACTTAATGGTTTTTTGGTTGCATTGATTTAATTGTTTGCATTTTGCTTTGGTAAAAGCCATGTTAAAAGTGTTTATTCTAAATTCACAATCTAATAGCCAAGAGGGCCTGAGCGGCAAAGCCACTTCACTTCCTCTCCTTCCAACCAGCAATTAAACTAAATTCCCCATGCTTCCAATTATGTGAATTTCTCCCCTTTATTTGTGTGATGTTCGAACACCCTCCCAATCTTTCTTTCCTCTCACTTTATCAGTGTTTCGATTGGTTTGCATATTAGTACTTCTTTCACATTTGAGCAGATAGCGGGAGAAAAGAAACCTGTAAGAGGGAAGGTTCTGAAGGAGCAGGTCTGCTTGTGTAGAACTTGCATTTTCCCTTTCAGATTCCTTTGCCTTGTATGCCTGAAAATCATCTGAACTGTTACTGTGAATGACAGTGGCTGTTAACATCATTTCAAATTAATCTGATTTAAAGAGAAATGTTGGCAATTTAATCGTCCCTTTTAAAAACAAAAATGAACTAGAAGATTCTATTCTTTACAAGATGTTAAAAAATGAAATGTAAATTTACAGCTACTCTTTCTTTCATAGTGTTACCTACAAAACAACAAAAATGCAAATATCTTAATAGTAAATGTGTAGGAATTGTAAATCCCCAGGTTTCTTAATGCACTTTCTAGTACAGTCTCCATATGTCACTTTCTAAGTAGCATAAGAAAAATGACAAACACAGGTTTTGATACTCATATCTCTGTTACCATATTAGAACCCTGAACAGTAGAAGCACATAGCAATGCAGATAAAACCATAGCAATTTGAAGAACAAGTATTTGTAGTCTGTCGTTGCAATGAATAGTCCCTAATTTTTCTACCTATAGTTTCTTTACATTCTTTACCTCAAATTGACAGATTCTTTCCCCTTCAGAGTGGGAGATTAGAGCACATACCCCGCTAACTCAGTCATCTGGTTGGTGCCAGATGGACCTTGCAGAAGTTAAGTGTTCTAAATTACATTTCATATAATTAGCAGGTGAGAGAGAAAGAAAGCCTGCTACGCTGTGCGAAAGAGCAGGTGCCATTCTTCCTGGGAGCCTTCACCTAGAAGGGAGCGCAGGTAAGCCACCAGGTCATGACTGTAGTGCCGTCAGATGCAGTCACTGAGCCAATGTGCGGTGACTTATACAGCCTGTGCACCCACTCTGTGCTCCGTCTCTGCAGTTCCCAGCACGTGCCTTTCACTCAGGGACTCTGCTGAAGCCCAGACTCTTTCAGTTGCCCACGCTCTTTGTGAAGCAAACTGAAAGTTATAAGCCACTACGTAACCTCATACTTGGGTTGACTGAGAAATCTGAGTGGATTTTTTTTCTATAAATGTGTCATATGTGTGTTATATAGTGTGACAATTTGGAAAGCACTAATGATAAAATTGCCTGACTATTAAAAAGATGTTTTACTATTTTTATTCAACTTTAAAGTAGGACAAAATACAGTCTTGAGGTTGAAATTTGGCATTAATATTATATTTAGTTTAAATAGCCAAAGATGTAGCTTAGGGTCTGAACTGTTATGACCCTCAGAAACACTCATGGATGTTAGCTTTTCATGTACCCATTAAACCAGCCATGTTCCAGACACAAATATGAGCTTAAGTTTGTGCTGACATGATGAGCAGAAGACTTACCTCACTGCTGTCTGGAGGTTACCATTTGTAGCTCAGAAGGACTGCACATCCCAAATAAACAATGAAAGGAAACAGTCTCATGCACAAAATCCATGATTAAAATAAAGAGGTCGTTTGGTTTACAGTGTATGTGGACCTCAGGAATAGTACGATAAGAACACATAGCCAAACAGAAGCGGTAACAATTGACCAAGTCATTGAAAGTAAGATGGGATTGAGCAGCTGTTGGGGGAGAGAGAATTCAAGAAGACGACCCCATGGGAAGGGAAGCCTCTGCCTGCTTTGTCATGTTCCTGTGGCATTAGTCTTCGCTTATGAACTGTGTGACCTCTGAGTTCCGAAACATTGTATAGACTAGCCTAATATTTGAGAACATGTTTCATCATGTTCTCAATATCAAAACCTTGGCGTTTGAGGCCATGATAAAATAAAAGTACCTAAACATTGAAAGTTGTTGGCCTTTTTTTTTTTAATCCATTTCTAGTGTGGCCTGTACAGTGTCCGGTGTGGTGGGTTTTATGAATTTGGAGAATCTCTCAAAAACACACTACTGGGGCATTGCCTCCTTTAGGATATAGGCATTTGAAACACGTTATGAAGTGTCTGCAGTGGCACTAAACACAACCAACATTCCCTGGTCATAGACTTCTGAGCTGATTTCCATCCAGCTGTACATCATTCACACTGGACAATGTGATTCCCTCTTAGCACCTATGCTATTTGGGGGTTTGTCCAGTAGCCACGCCTTTCCTCTCAAGAATGAGTGACATGAATGTCAGTTACATAGCCCTTCCCTGACCAAGTCTTGCAGCTTTGTCTTGTAGCTCTCTTGGATCTACCAGCAGTTAGTAGCCACATTCAGTCCCTACCAGTAGATGGAGAACTTTGGTTTCATAGATTCTGAATTAATACCAGAATGCCAGGAAGTGCTGATGGTACTGTATCAGAAGTTTGCCCCACACTGTACCTGTCTTACAGATCCTTTCCTCTAGGACAGGTTTTGCAAACATAGATAGTAATAATGAATAATGGAGATGTTCATACTCCAAATGTCCAAGATGCTATCAAAAAGGATACGTAACTGTTGTCTTAAAGTTGAACCAGAAATTAGTTTTCCTATAATGTAATTCCTCCTCAAGAATAATTGGTTCTGTGTGTCTCCCCCAACACAATGAACTCCTTGTTAGCATCATTCTGTTTCTCAAGTTTTTTGAGAAAGACCCCTATTATACCCAGATTTGTATGAAAATTAGGGAAACCTCTCCAGGTAACTCAGTTTCTTTGTTGAAGAATGTATGACCTGAGTACTAGTCCATAAGGCATTGAATAGTCTTTCTTTCCCAAAAACAAATGCATTGAAAACTTTCTGAAACATTTAGCCCAGCGTTATTTTTTGTTTTTTTTTTTTATTTTGTTTTTACTTTAGTTGTGTACTTTCAAAGTTGTTTTCCTGAATTTTTTTTCATTCTGTTGGCCTGTCGTAAGGGAGCCATATTTTGGCATACCAATACCCTGTCCATAGTCGGCATTGTACACAGCGTGGCACAGCGTGGGAAACCTTAAAAATGCATGCTTTATATTTAATTGCCTTTTTTTCCCTTTAGTAAATGCACATCAAGAGTCTACTCTATACCAGTCACAGGCTGTTTCTAGGCTGAAGGCTTAATTTATATTTTTCCATCTTGTTCTGAGCTGGAAGACACTTGAGCAAACTCCTTTTAGTATCTTATTTTTCAGATATGTGAGCCAGGTTTCACTCGAGACCTGGCCCTTGGCCCCAGCTCTTCGAGCTCCTGTAACTCTGCCCTTCATTATCATCCAGGCACTAGGGCAAAGCAGAATTGATTTCTGCTGATGTGCTTTTACAGAATCAAAGTTTGACATCTTGAACTAGGAATGGCATCCAGAAGTAGAACAGAGGTGAGTGTGTATACATGCTTCTATTATGTTTTTAATGCATTTTACTTCAAAATTGTATTTTACCTCCTTTGTTATTAAGTTGCAATTGTGTGTATAATTTTTCCATGTACTTTTTCAAACGTTCAAATTTAGTTGTTTTTTATTTGACAGAATGTTTTTGCTTTTAAAATTGCTATTCTTTAGCACAATGGTTCTGACCGTCCTAATTAGCGGTGGCCCTTTAATACAGTTTCTTCAGGTTGTGGTGATCCCCTACCATCATTTTCATTGCTGCTACTTCATACCTGTAATTTTGCTAGTGTTATGAGTCATAATGTAAATAGATGGTATGCAGCATATTTGAAATGTGACCCCTGTGAAAAGAGTCCTTCAACCCCAAAGGGGTCACTACCCACAGGTTGAGAACCACTGCTTTAGCATAGGGAAACAATGCATGTTGATTGACTTAGGCAGATCTAGTGAACGGTCTCTCTCTGTCTCAGTGTGTGTGTGTGTGGTTGATTGCTGCTTTCATTATTTCAGAAAGTAGTAAAAATCAAGAATTCTGCATGTTTTTGCATTGGTGTATCTCCCTAGATTTGTGTGAATGAGCTGAAGAAAAATTGAAAGTCCCAAACTAGGGTTCTCTCTCCTAAGTAAACTTAGCGTGGCAATGTCTAAATGCTTGGGCCACAGTGTCCAGTTGGCAGTTTGATTGCAGTGTTCTGTGTAGCAGGGTCCTGGGTGAGAAGAGAAAGACTCTGAAGCCATATAGAACAGATAGATATCTTAGTACCAGGAAGTTCAACTACGCCTTTATTTCCTTAGCAAAAGAAAAGGCTTTCTTCCCTGATGGAGGCCAGGAAGAGGACGTCTGGGAAGCCAATTGTAGGTGAGTAGTTTTTTTCCTCTCTTTCCCTAGGTCCCTGATTGCAGTGATCTTTGTTCTTGCAAGGGCCTGGGTAAATACTGGCTCCTTATTGCATGTGCTCAGACAAGTAGCTGATGGAGAAGAACACTTTTAAGGGGTTGATGAGCCTTAAAGACGCTCGTTAGAGTGCACCTGGATCCTGCCATGACATCACAGGCGGACCATCAGCGGCTTTCTGGAAAGCATGGCAGCCTTTTTTCACCTCTTTCTTAACAATGAGACGTAGATTGGGCCTGTTCTCTATTCAAGCACCCTTATGAGTAAATGTCTATTTTTACGATGGAGCTGCACGTTAAAAATAGCTCCAATCAGTGTGACTCTTTTCCCCCATATGTTAAAAAGTTATACATGAGTTAAAATATCTCAGATTGCTTAAATTCCTCCAAATGCAAGGCACATTCCTTTTTCATTTTGAGGAGGCTGGACTGGGTAGAGGAGAGGATTAAATACAAGATATGTACTCCGGGGGTGGGGGACACCTCCTCAATTCTGTTCTTGTTATTTGATTTGAGACTTACCAGTAGCAAAGCTCCTAAACCAAGATTTGAAATTTCTGACTGTTAAAAAGATTCATTAATATTTGGCGGGCAGAGTCGTCTTCCTGGAGTGATTGTTTATTTTTTGTTGCTGAGAGCAATTAGCTAGAATAGTCACAGTTGCAGCTGTTAGATACTATAAGCTCCAGTGGAGAGCACAAAGGCCTTATGCACATTTAGAGTCTGTATTTGGATTGTTTTTAATGGGCGATTCTTCTGGAGTTGACTGTGTTAGCAAATTCGATTGGGCGATCCTGAGCCAAATTGAGTGTGCAATGGGATTATCAGCTGTGTTGATCAGAGTTACATCAACACCTTGCTGGTGTGTGGAAGCCAGGATGGCTGAGCCTACTCTCTGTCCCGGTCCTGTCTGCATCCACTCCATGCAGACCCAGATGTGATTCATCAAAACAGTATTCTTGACTTGTCAGAGCAATCATGAGAAAAATTTTCATACAGTCTGATGCCCACTAATGTGTCTTTTTTTTTTTTCAAGTAGCTTATTCTTGGCTCCAGTTTAATACCTGACACTTTAGAAACAGCAGCTCAAATGAAGGGATTGTTTGCTATTTTTATACAGTCTGTATGTTTGCCTTTGAATATCATCTGGAGGGAACATTGTCTACCTGCTCCATAATCACAATCTTTAGGATTCATACTGTTTTTAGTGTACACATTCTCTCCTGGTTTTCATGGTCAGCTGGGAAGCAGGGGATTTGTATAACCCCCCCTTAACAGGCGAGTAGGCAAGTTTAGAGCTGACGAATGGCCAGGCACCTGCTTATTTTCTCTCCTACAGCCATCTGATATGCATATACTATGTATCTTAGTGTCCTGATGGACTCAGCTTTATAAGCTGGTGGAAACTGCTGTCACGTTCAAAATTCGTAGCGTATTGCTACAGCAGAATCAAGGTAGATTGCCTTTGGTGGGGTTAGTCTTGGGGGAATTCTGAAAGCTTTTGTTGATTGTATTACAAGTGAGAATCTTAGGTGAATATTGAAACCTCATATCCTAAATTTAGCTAACCTAAATCAATTAGAGTCATCAGATTTTTATGAGATTTTAGACACTTAAATGAAGGTATTTTTAGAACAGCCTTTCAAATGGCAATTGATTGACCAGATGACAATCTTTTTGATCATTACGGACTCAGGTGGAGTAGTTCTTTAATCACGCCCTTTCCAATAATACTATTCATATAATCGGGGAGGTATGAACACTGGTGAATGGAAATTTCTTCTGGTTATTTTAATCAAGTTTTTCTTTCCAGTAAATGGTCTCTTTTTAGATGACTTTACACTTAAATTATATCATAGTTCTCCTACAGTGTTCATATTTAAAATTATCCACATAAAAGTTCCATCCTATTCAGAAGTTTCTTCCCTTACCCCTTCTGAGTATTAATGAGGGTTATGAACTGTGGATTGGGTGGCCTGTATATATGCACATTGCAGGTGTGTGCATGCATGCGTGTGTGCATACATCTAGAGCCCAGAGGTTGATGTGATTTCCTGTCACTCTCCACCTTGTTTTCTGAGGCAGGCATTCTTAGACTTGAAGAATGTGTATTAGACAGTCATTTGAAATATTCAGATTTAGTTTGATGGGAATGAGAAAAATAGTGAGGTGGTGTTGATAACATCTTGAATCAATTGTCAGGGGTCCAACAGAGATGCAGATAAATAAGTTGAGACCGTGAGGGAACCATGACTCCAGGACAGAGGGAAGGGACCAGGGGCCAGATTTCTGAACCAGAGGGCACTAGTACATCTTTTTTTTTTTGCTGCTCCTCCTATAGGATGAAGAGGGACAAGCAATACTGATGAATTGGAAGGAATTGAACTACAAAGATCTATGAATGGAATTTAAAACAGTAGGACTGTCTTTTTACTACACATACATAACTGACAGTTTATAAATTAGACATGGGAAGCGATTGATAATAAATAGTAATAAAACAGACCGATTTAGGAAGGCTTAAAAACAGGGTTCTGTTAATGTCAAAATACCTTGCACTTGCCTTTCTTGTCTGCTGATAACGTGCTGGCCACGGCTATTGAAATTGCAGAATGCAAAGCCGTAGAGTCCTTAAATGCAGCATAGACCTCACCTGAGTCACATGTAAGACAGAACAAAGCACGGCGACATTCACAGCGCTTCTCTGCTGCTGATGTTGGGAATTACCAACCGTGATACTTTAGACTCATCTCTTCTTTGTTCTGATGCTCTGGCTCAACAGTGAATTCAGATAGCTCCATGACAGAGCCACATTGCCAGTGACTGGAACTAGCCAACAAGAGTGTAGGAAAGCTGAGGCTGTTCATACCCTGTGGTGTTTCCTTCAGGGTCCAGGGAGCCCTTCTGTCCTCTTGCTCCAGTAACCACTGATGACAGCAGTGTTATAGTGGAAGACTCCTCAGCTCTCTCCTGTTTAGTGGCGATGCTGAGGTGACAGCAATGAGGAATCCAGTGCTTTGCTATTGCTCAAATAGAGTACTATCCTCTGCTTCGAATTTATAACCTGGTGTATATCTTTTCTTGACCAAATGAGATCTGAGGAGGGAGTCGGGGCTGTCAGGATGATGAGTGCTCTTTGGAGTTCTAGTGCACACTGGGGCAGGAATCTCTAGCCATTCTTAGGAGCTATGACAGTTTTCCTCTGAATTTTGACTATAAGTCACTAGGCAGGGCTAATTTTCATAATTCTAAGAAACATGAATGATATCTACTTTGCATAGAGGAAAACCTAGAGTTTAAAACAGCAAAGCAATTCTGGTAGGTTATAAATATTGTAATTTATCATTAAATAAAGTGGAAAAGAGGATTGTTTCCAGGTAGGTACAATGATTGGTAAGTGTTGTATTTGTCACTAAATTATGGCCAGGGAACTGAATTTGGAACTAAAAACTTGGTAATTCCATTTTTGTCTTACAGTGTGTGCACTTGGCAGGTCAGGAAACTTGCAGGCTTTGCTAGCAGAATTCAGAATAAATTCTTTATTTTATCCAGAAGTATTTGTTCTTGTGGTGGCCAGATAAGCTGTTATCTTGTAGCTTTCTGTGTGTATAACATTCTTACATTCATTGCATTTGCGGCTCTTGTTGGGCTTAGGGCTTCCTGGTGCCAGGCACAGTGTCTAGTAGAGTACAACGTCCGTGAACTCGCTAGTGGAGACACCTTCGTTCGGCATGTAAGGAACCCAAGGAGAGCAGAAGTGGCTAACTTTGCAGATTTTGAGCCTTCGGTGTGATTGGAACTGTAGACCTTCAGGTCCCAGGCTGCTGTGATTTTTGAAACTGAGCAGTAGCATGTGAAATGACATCTGTGAAAACTCAAATACATTTCCCAATAGTGCTCACTATCTAAATTGAGGTGCACACAAAAAAGCTTTTTCTTAAATTAACTGCACAGTATTTGAGGCAGCATTCTGATTATTTACCACCACTGCCAAAGGGCCTTCAGCATCATGTGATAGTGCACAGAATAAGAACACTAGTTTCTTTCCCTATGGCCCTGTTACCCTAAGTATTATCTGTGGATCAACAGCATTTAAGCCACACAAGAACTTATCGAAAAGTACGTACTTTGACAGTTCGCAACTGTTTATGTCAATCTGCATGGCCCGACTTTTTAGGTGTTACGGTGTGCCCCAAAATTTCGAGAAATATTCAAAGACAGTGTAAGTGATTTTCAAGCTTGAATATGCTTAAGGACTGACCTAGAACTTGCTAGAAGAAAGACCTCTTTACGCCCAGCTATTGGCTTTGAGGCTTGGGAGAGACACACATGCTAGAAGCTGTTCTTCCTTGGGAAATTTTGTAGCATTGGTTGTCTTGCCCCCAGAGCCAGGGTATTCAAGCTATCATTTGGGCGGTTGAGTTCAGTGAAGTTGAGATCTCAATGGTCAGATCTAGTTCTTTTCACCAAGGTCTAAGGTTGGATCTTGGGAATCTCGCAAAAGATGACAGAGATACAAAGTGTCTGTAGTCGCTAGGGGAAGTGCCGACCTATAAGAAGATAATAGAACAGAGTGATCACATGTAAACTGTTTCCAGGGAGCTGTTTAATTTGTGGACCAGAGTCTTTGCCCTCTTTATCAAAAAGGAAAAAAAAAAACCGCACACCTCAGCTTTTCTAAGATTCCACTTCCTTCCAAGAAGGAACTCAGATAACTTCTCATCCCTCACCCTGCCAGACATTGAACAGCAAACACAGACCAGAATTGGCAGCTGACACAGCCACCCTGCTTTCCCTTTTTAAGTTGATTTAGAGAGGTTTTTTGGCAGCTGGCTTGGCTGCCTACTGCTTTGCCTTTAGGCATTTTTTGTGTGTCCACCCATTGAGCTACCTTTGAAGCTCTTAAAAAGTCTGTTGATCAACATGGTTAGGGAGTGCAGGCCCCTGACCTCCACTTCTTCCCCGTACTAAGACTACACAGAGTGTGAATACGAATACTGGGTGGATATTTAATGGTAGTGTTCATGTCAATACAAACACTCTTTGGGTTGAAATATATTTGTGTTTGTATTACAAAACTTTAAACAACAGTAGCACTGGAAAATTATCATCATCATCATTATTATTATTATTTTGGCAAGAATTATAGTGATACATTATTTGTATTTTGCCTGAAGTAAAGTTTGCCTGAAGAACAGAGGCAAACTTAAAGCTACTAGAGGTCAGGCAGTGGTGGCACACACCTCTAATCCCAGAATTTGAGAGACAGAGTCAAATAGATTTCTGTGAGTTCTGTACTACACAAGATCAATGCAGAAACAAATCCAGGTAGTCGTGGCTTATACCATTAATCCAAATCCTAGGGAGTCATGCACCTTTAATCCCAGCATTAGAGGGAGTATAAAATGGGAGGAGAGAGAGGCTTAGCATGCTTAGTGTGAGGTCACAGAGTCTTGGTAGAGGTAAAACTTCTCTAGTGGTTTGACTGCTTTGCTTTTCTGGCTTTCGGGTTGAGCCCCAATTTCTGTCTCTGGGTTTTTATTATTCATGCTACAACAAAGCTTATGGTATATGACCAGTTCATTTTGCCTTTAATTTTCATCTAAGAGTTTAAGAACAAAGTAACTTATTCATAGATAACGCAAAATATGTGCTAGGAGATGAAGGGCAGGTTAATTTTTTATTCCTAGTAAATTTAGTGTGTTTTTTAGGATAATAGTCAAATTTGTAAGGATATTTTCTGGAAAGCATGTCCTAGGAATTCCTAGATTTGTTGTTGTTGATTTTAGAGGTGTACGTCTGTCTGTGTGTCTACATGCATGTGTGTATATGTGCCCATACTATAGGCCACTAGATAATTCTGGAGATTTTGGCTGTAAAGGACCTACAGACTGAAAGAAGGCCAATTCTTCACTGAGGATCCTCTTTTTTTTTTAATGTATTCTTTGAAAATGTCATAATTTTATTTGGATCATATTTTCCCCATCTGCTCTCAGATCTACCCCCACTTCTATGTCCACCCAACTTTTTGTCTTTGTTTTTTGAAAACTCAATTGAGTCCAGTTTGTGTTGCCCGTATATTCTTGGATGTGCAGTCAGCTGCTACAGCATGGTCAAGCTACCAGGGGCTTTTATTTTAGCCCTGTGTACAGCACCTCACAGTTCTACAAAACAAGGTGTGTTATTCCATTCTCTGTAGCTTAGGAAACAAGAGGGTCAGTTCCCAAGACTTATTTGCAGAGCTGTGATTGAAAATTGAGGTTTAAACATAGGCAGCCCAAACCATTCCCAACATGAAAATGCCAAGTCTGGGCACAGTGGTACATACCTATAATGCTGGCACTTGAGAGGCTACGGCAAGAGAATTGTGAGTTGAAACAAACTTGTGTTATAGAGAGAAGAGCCATTGGAGAAGGAAGGCCAAGAAAGAAAGAGATTCGTGACTGCCACATGAGATAGGTACGTCAGGTTCCTAACAGCTTACTTTTAGGTGAGATGGAGGTGAGCAAGCTAAACTTGGGCAGAAGGACTTGCTGGATGTTCAAAGCTAGAGCATGGCAGGGCATGGGGTGGTCGCATTTGCTTCTTTCTGCCCTTGTTCCCTCCAACATAGTGTGCTTTCTCATGCCTGACCCAAACTGATTGTTTAAAGTGTGTTTGAAAGAAGCTGGAAAAGAGGTGAATTAGCTTATTTTGGGATTTTGTAATGTCTCATAAAGAAGGGTGTTGGACACAGCATTGGCTCTCCTGCTTCCTTGCCCACTCATCATTTGGAAATGGCCAGCAGGAAGCTATATGGCAACTGAGGACCACCTACAAATAGTTGAACTCTAACCTAATGATAATCCAAATCTCTGTCTTCAGAGCTTAATTGTTAAAGTTATAAATATTTTAATTCCCTGCCTAGTCCAAAGTTAAATATTCTTCCCAGGTGCTGGATGGATAGACCGTGTTCATTATAAAGATCTGTTGGCTTATGTTGAGGCTTCATGTTTGTATCATTAATTTTTGGTTACATGAATCAGGAGGTTCCAGTTACCATGGGGTTTCTAGATTTTGGCTCTGGAGACCTTTGGAATCTAAAGGTTGAGTCAGGTATGAATTCAATGGCCTGACTGCTGTGGGCATGTTCTTTTCTTTCTGGAGGGTGACAATTGCTTTTGTGGTGACCTGTTGTTCCTGAATTTCTGGTTCTGTCTGGTAATATAGGGGACTGTTCTTCCTGTCTGGTCTACCCAGTCTTGGGAAGTGATTTGTCAGCCCTGCCCTGAGAGCCTGCTGGAGAGAGTTGGCAAACTCTCCTGCCCTGCTGTGAATCCAGCTTGTGAGGGACAACAGATGGCGAGGCTAAGCTCGGAGCCACCCCTCTTCATAATGATGAAAAATGACCAGCCTTCTGGTAAATGGAAATTAGGACCCATGCAACTTTGAATTCTGGTAAATGACTTTTCAGTCAACCCAGAGTAATGGAAGAGGTTCTCTTCTAAGTTAACAATCTGCTTGCCTTGAAGGTCTTCTTCATGTGTGCTCACCCCGGTGAACACTGTACTTGGACTGCTGAGCCTAGAAAGTAGTCCTGTGTTCTTTGGGTTATAAGAAATGTCTGTAAATGCCAGAAATACATGGCAGGATCCCAGAAGGATGCAGAATTGCCCTCTGTGGGACATGAGCATCTCCAGGCTTGCCTGCCTCCCTCATTACTTGCTGAAGTTGTGGTACTTGTCAGCCTTGCTTCCAGGCTCTTATGTGGCTGTACTTAATAATATCATTCAGTTTCTAGGTTATCCAGTGAGTTTTGTGAGCCCATTATGGAGAGGGGAAGCATGTTGGCAAAAGCAGAGGATAGTCGCACTGGCAGTGGGGTTCACTGTGACTGGAGTCTCTGTTTACTTTAACTCCATATGCTGTCTCCATAAAGCATGATATTGGGGCTCTTTTAAGTTCCCATCTTCTCCATTATGCCCATCCTTAAAGGGACACTTTTTCCTTCAACTGGGCTAAGGTGAGTCAATCCAGTTGTACGCTTGATGGCATCTTGGCTTCCATCTCTACTCTACCCATCTTGCCTAACCCATGAGTTATTTGATTCAGGTTAATAATCTCTATGGGCTTCCAGTTTTTTTTTCTGTAAGACTAGTAAACTACCTCAAAGTGTTGGTGAAGCTGTCAGTATAATCCCTGGGACTGGGTACACATACTCAAAAGATGTTAGCAGTTGTGACTGAAATATGGCATGGCAGTTAAGAGTGCTGGCAGCACCCACATAGTGGCTCATTACCTTTTCTTAACTCAAGTTCCAGGGGATCCAGTGCCATCTTCTAGTCCCCTTAGGTACTAGGTATAGACATGGCTCATAAATACACATGCCAGCCAAACATCCACATACATAAATACTTTTAAGGATCAAAAAGGATGCTAGCTTATTACCGTTGTTTCTCTTGCCACACAAAGAATAATTAAGTCTCTTTGCTGAAGGAGTAAAATAAGATGATAGTCTTATGACTATCATTGTCTTGCTCCTGACCGCTGGAGGTTGTGTTGGAGTCCATTAAACATTGTCATTGCAAGATGTAAGGCTTATTTTTGCTTGGAGCTCTGCGGTGGGCCTAATCATTACCCTCAAACCCGAGGCTGTCTGCAGCTATTCCTGCTTGAGAGTGAAGAATCCAGTATACACTGATTCTTCACTGAGTTCCATACTCAGAAGTCTCTAGTTACTGGAGTATTGTTATACCAGGATAAAACCACATGTCTGATAAATTCCCTAAGAAATATGCTTCTTAAGTGTCTGTTACCAACAAATTATAAACAGAAAAGGATTTTCCCAAAGAGCATGCCACAGAATCTCACCATAACCCATGCTGATCTTGGACGAGCTCTGTAGCCTGGGTTGGCTTCACACATCCAGCGATCCTTTCTGCCTCAGCCTCCCAAGTGTGGAGATTTTGGGCCTGAGCCTCTGTACCCAGCTGCATGTCACAGTCTTTTCACCAGCTGTTTTCTCCTTTGATAACAAAACTCTCTGGGTTTTCCCCTGCCGCACCAGAACCAGGAGAAGGTACACAGAGATGGTCTTTCATTTCCGGACTCTTCACCATGCTCAGTGCCCTGCCGCTCCTTTGTAGAGGAGAGAAGTAAAAAGTGATTATTAAGAGAACTCGCCCACCATCCCTGCTGCGGCTTCCTCTGACAGGCAACTTCTTAAACAAGCATCTTGATATTTCAGCAGATGGTGCCGGGCTTTGGTAAGGCAGCCTGCGGTATTCCCAGTTCGATCCTGCATTTCTGGATTCTTTGTAATTAGCTCACAACATGGGTGAAAGTGAGCTCAGTGTAATCTAAACCCAGGGAGTCAGGAAAAAGCAACATCTGGCAGAGGAGGCAGGGCAGTTTTGCTCTGCTTTCAGGGGAGTGGCCCCAGAGGTAAGCTTCATGAGATTAACAGCAGCACGAAGTCACTGCAGCTGTCTTCTGTATTCTGCCCTGGCCACCCATTTGCTTCCAGGAGCAATACAACCAAGTATTAGCTTCCATTTATAAAGCCTTTTGTCCCTAGCCTGGTCTCATAAAAATCAAATCTTGATTCTTGCCTTATAGTGTGTTCATTGTCCTTGTGATGGTTGATTTAGATTGTCAACTTAAGATATTCCTGGGACACCATCAAGCACATCTTTGGGGATGTCTTAACTAAAAGGAAAAGGCATGTCCTGAATATGGGTGGCATTGTCCCTGGTCAGTGTCCCAATCTGGTTGAAGGCAGAAAAAGGAGAACACGAGTTGAGTACAGCCTCTACCTCTGTCCGCTTCCTAAGCTACCTAGATGTGAGCAGGTAGCCTTATCCCGCAGCCATGTCTTCACTGCCAAGGTGGACTGCCTCCCCACTCCCCAACCCTCCACAGTTGCTTTCTTTTTGGTGTTCCATCATGGCAGTGAGAAAAGCAGTGAGTGAAGTCCTTTACCTTATGTGTATGGAAGATTACTACCATCTTAAAAAAATATAGAAACAAGATGATGTAATCAAATTGTTAGTTGTCAGTCTGGTGAGCTAGGGGTGTACCACTTTAAATTTAAGAAAATATATGATAATGAGTTTCTAATGTTATAGCAACTGATACCGTCTTTGTGGCAGGAACTGTCAAGAGCCCAGTGGCTAATAGTGGATGCGTAACTGGTTCCTGGTGGGTTGATGTGATACAGCACCAGCTGCAAAGGCCTCCTGCTACCTGAGAGGGTAATGTGGGAGCTAGAATAGGAGGTGCTAGATGGCCTATGTTTCAGCAGACCCCATACAAGATTTGACACCCCAGATAGGAATTCTAGTGTCCCTAATGGTAAAAAGAGTGGGTGTTGAATGTAATCTTCCTAAACTAAAATTTCTTTGTCTCCCAGTATGTGATTCAGAAGGCAGTTAAAAGAGAGCCGCCCTTGTGGTGTCTTCTCCTGCACACCTTTTCATCTGCTTCCCACGGCAGCTGTTTTCATAGTGGGCACTTTGCTCAGTATTGATTATTAAGTTCACAACCAGGAGCCACTGTAAATCACCCTAAAAGAATAGCATACGCATTGTCATCCA
This sequence comes from Dicrostonyx torquatus, assembly GCA_028555095.1. Lineage (NCBI taxonomy): Eukaryota > Metazoa > Chordata > Mammalia > Rodentia > Cricetidae > Dicrostonyx > Dicrostonyx torquatus. The sequence continues at coordinate 2,446,383 of JAQHUG010000095.1, read as the reverse complement.
ATCCCCACAGGGATGTCACAAAGAACTCCGTTATTTTGTTTTCTATACAGGACTCTGAAATGACCCATGTAAATAGCGAGAAGGGTTTCACACCAAGTCCCTCAGACTTCAGAGGACTATTGCTTGAGACTAAATGAAAAGAATCTGTCAGCAGTTGCTTCACTTACTGTGTCTGCTTCTGGTTGTCTAACTTTTCCCCTATGTATAATCCTAATTTTATCTCTTTCCTACTTCTGGGCCAGTATTCCATGCTGTGCAGTATTAGGAACGGAAGAGAAGAAAACCCCAGATCAGAGTTCTAATTAACACTGTAAATTTATGGCCTGTTGTTCAGGGATAAACTCCCTTTGGTATAACAAGGTCAGGATACCAAGGATGAGCTAGGATGCTTAAGGACAGGAGCCCCTTTGCCCCAAGTGGAGGAAAGCTACAAGTTAGCAGTCCAGACAGGATTGCTCCTGTTGTGTACCTGAAGGACTGTCAGGGTTGTTTCCTACACCCTGAGAAAGAGTCACTGTCAGGAAAGTGAGGGAGTTCTCTGAAATAGGGTCCCCAAGTGACTTCATCCTTCAGTACTTTGCCTCCACGACCAAGGTGGAAAGCTATATTGATGTTTTCATAGTAAATACCCAAAGTTTGGGCACTGGGTCCTAGGATTCCCATCCTGAATGTTAGGCAAAGGTACTCCCGAGGAATCCTCATTGGCCAGATGGATCAGGGACGCATTTCCAAAATTAGTGCTGCACAGAGAATTCTCTCTTGTGGACTCATTCTTCTCCCCCTCTCTGAGGACCATCTGTCTCGGGGGCACAAGAAAAAATAGACATCTGTTCAGATTTGTGGGCTTGGCACCTGGACGTGTTCCTACAGTGCTTCCAAGCAGATGACTGGGTTATCTTTGGACCAACCCCCAAATTTTAAATTACTGGGGTCTTCAGTTAGGAGTTGTAGAATCAAGATAATAATTTAGGTGTGAGTGGGCCAAGAAGGGGGCTCAGTGGGTGAAGCACTTGCTACGCACACGTGAGGACCTAAGCTCTAAGCCCTGTGGTGGTGTGCCCTCGTTCTCCCAGTGGTGATGATATGGGGGAACCAGGCTGCAGAAATGGGATGAGGGTGACCTCTGTGAGTTTATGGCCAGGCACTCCAGTTAAGTTGGTGAGATGCAGGCCCAGTGAGAGTCCTTGTCTAAAAAGTAAGATACCAGGCATCAGCCTCATGTGTCACCACCACACCCCAACATATACGTGACCATACATACATACATAGACACACATTATTTTTAAGGACCTGGTTTTGTAGAACAAAGTGTGTGATCCACTACTCTAGAGCCAGAGATAAAGTATTTTCTATAAAGACTGTATTTTAGACCTTGTGACAATATGATTTCTGCCACATTACTTAGCTTTTCTGATGTGACACTGGCACATTTCTCTTATTAATCATCTATAATTAATGTGTAATTAAGTTATATGGCTATATTCCAGTAAAACCTTATTTACATAATGATGATCAGCAGGATTTGGCCTGTAGGCCATGGTTTGTAGATGCTTGTGACCACAAATATTCTGTATATGTATAAGATTTTTCCCATCTAAAAATTGGTATTCATACAATACACATCAGCTGATCTTGAATATCCCTTAAGTTTTTTAAGCAGGCATTTAGTGTGTGTGTGTGTGTGTATGAACTTTCATGCTTGCAACTGTGCATGTTCAGTGTGGAGGCCAGAGGACACATTTCCAAGTCAGTTCAGGTCATTCCATCTAATGGCAAGTACCTTTACCTGTTCAGATGCCTCCCCGTCCCATCCCTTGTTCTGTTTTGTTTTTGTTTTTGTTTTTTTAAAGATTCTGTTTAAGTGATTGCCCTCCTATACCATAGTGCTTTCTGTTTATTCTCCATCTTGCTTATTTGAAATTGTTTTAAATCAATACTGAGTAACACTGAGAAGAGCTCAAGATGATGTCCCGTGTAGCACGAGGTACCTTTGCATGTGAATCGGACCACATCTGTACTTAAAAGCAAGGTTGACACATCGCTGAGCGTGCTGAGTGAAGAAGGAGTTAACAGTGTTGAATAGACTGTTTTTTCCTTCTAGGTTTTGCCCGTATGTGTGTTGGAGTTAGTTGTTCAGCATGAGGCTAACAACTTCCTACCCAAGATGCTGTGGGTGGCTCAGCATATCACAGGCACAGGCATGGATTTAGGCCCAGTACCTTTGTTTCCTTCCCTGTTTCAGCTCTGAAAGGACACGTTGAGAGGGAATAGCTGCAGATGTGAAGTCACCAAAATAAACCCACTTAGGACAGAACTGATCCTTCCTGTTTCTTGGTTGGGCTTAAATTCTTTATCTCCAGACTGATGGTTAACTGTCTCGGCAAGTGCATTAAAACTTGTTTACAAGTCAGAATCTGACTATCAGTCAAATGCTCTGTGATTTTGTTCCATTTTATCCCTTTCCGTTCTCTGTGGGGAGGAGTAATCATTGTGCCTGTCTGACAGTTCTGCTTTTACTGGCCAATTTAAAAAGACAGTGTTTGTTAGGTCCACCACTGACCCCTTTCTCATCAGAAGTATGGGGAGAGGAGAGATGCTTTTTCTCCCCTTTTTTTCTAGGTGACTAAAAAACAATGTTGATTAACATCTCTATATCATTTCCTTGAGTCAGTGAATCAAAAGTTCCAACAGTTATCACTACTTCACTTAAACATTTCAGAGTTGGGAGCACCAAATGTCAGCAATGCCTTTGAGCACCAGAGAATTTGGTCATGCTAGAAACCACTGTCCAACAACTAAGAGAAGAATGAATGAAACACAGAGAACTGTAGGGGAGTGAAGGGTGAATGCTGCCTTTTCCATCCTCCCCCGTCCAGACAGTCAATCTAGGCAGCAATTGATAATTAATGGGAATTGTGTAGACATCTCAGGAAAAATAGTAATTGGAGTAATTGTCTCTGATGCTGTCAGGCTGTATTATATTATTCACTAAACATATTTCATACTGACAGAGGAGTGTGGTCCTGCAAAGGACCAGCAGCCAGGACCACTATCCAAGAGCAGAGGGAGAGAGTAGAAAATGTTATTTGAGTAGATATTTTTTCTTTAGTCTTCAGAATTTGAAGATTCTTTCTACTACAGTTTTCTTCAGAATTGCAGAGAGTTAAGAAAAATGTATATATGAAATAAAAATTAGTAAATTTATTTGCAACTATACAAATATAGCAGTGATTTTTGCTTACAGGAAATAGTCATGTTTTGTGATTCTCTGGCTTGAAAAATCCTTTTGTAAGATTCAATACATTCCTCATTTTAGGATGAGGAATTTTAGGATGTCAAGAAAGCCAATCAGGAAGAAATTGTTCATGTGGACTGATGAGGACACATCTGTCGGGACACTGTACAAGGCTTAAAGGTCTCTCCTAACTTAAACATATGAGAGAGATCAGCCTTCCTCACAGAAATAGGAAATTGAGACCCAGATGAAGGGGACGTAGTAGGGCATATCTGCAGAGCCGAGAGAAGGGTTGCAGATATTTGCAGACAGTGGGAGGGAAGGAAGAACATGTGGAAGTTCAGAAATGTTCCAGCAGTTCCTTTTTACCGCAGTGTAGGGCAGAGGGCTGGAGTGGTGTCAGGTAGGAGTCCGTGAGTCCAAACAAGGACCAGACACTGGCCCTTTACTCTGTCAGTCAGACTGTCCTGGAGGATCTTGTATACTGTGCCCTTCAGACTGCTATCAGTGTGACAGATCCCTGAGGTGAGCAAGTGAAGGAAGGGAGGATTTGTCTTTGACTTCTGTTTCCCAGGTTTCAACCCATCATAGCACAGTCTGTAATACGATTAATGTATGGTTGGCCAGGAAAGCAGGGAGACAGGATGTCCGTCTGGAGGCTTCCTTCTTTCCCGCCTCTGTTCTATCTAGGGAAAATGGAGCTTCCACTATCAGACACACGTGGGTCCTTCTCCATCCAGCCCACCGAATAAACATTATTAACTAGCTCAACTATCAGATAACACATGTTTAAAGGATGGCTCACTGCCACCAGCAGTAGGATCCTTTGAAGAGTTGAAAATAGGAGAAGAATATGATTAATCATCTGGGCAAATTGTGAGAGACAGGCTGTAAGAACATTAAGGTTGGTGTTCAGAGAATCAGTGGGATGGTTGCCATAGGTTAGTGTACTATGCCTAGAACAAGAACTGGTGGTGGAGGTCAGTAAACGTTCTAGGTAAGGCCAAGTTTACAGATGAGGAATGCTGACAGTGTGACCTGGACTTGAACTCAAAGAGAGGTAGAGAAGAGGACTGGGTGACTACAGTATACCGAGCGCAAAGAGGAGAAATTCCCTATGGAAATGGGATGGAAATGTGTACAAGAAAATGTCTGGCTCAACAGTGCTGGAACTTGGCAGTGCTGCGGAGGACATCAATTCCAAAATAGTTCTCGCATACGGTTGACCGGGTCACCTTTGTAGTCTTTTTCCTTTCACCTGGATGCACTTCACACCTGGAGAAGAGACTATTGTAAGAGCAATACAAATCCTAGACAATGAACTTAACAGAGTCATTGCTTGTAAACTGTTAAGGACAACTCCACTAGTGGATGATGTGTAGCATAAAATGAAGAGATGCTCAAATGATGGGTTCTTACCCATTTTCTCTACTTGTGAAAGTTTAACAGGACACCTTGTGGGAAAAGAGAACTATAGACTCACCTGTGTTCGACTTAATATCCGGGCATAAAAGAAATGCTTGCCTCTTTCTTACCCGACTGTAGACTGCATCTTGTTCGCAGCTCTCAGGGAATCACGTGGTTCTGAACCGTAGTGTGCTTCGCGTCTTCCCTCCCCATTTTGACATGCCAGGCTCACCCAGGGAGCTTTGTGGGGCGGGGTTGGGGGAAGAGGCATACCCAAGGAATGCATGTGCAAAGCGGTAATTCTGATGGCAATGGGGTTCATCTGTGATTGTTTCGTGTAGACACAGCTTCTCGCTACTGCTTCTTACACTCACACTTGTCTGTACTGACTTGGCTTCTTATATTTGTGGGGGCTTTACTTGTATGCATTCCCACCCTTTCTCTCTAAATTTTTCCTGTATATTTGCCTGAAAGAGGTGAATTCTGCCCCAGGCAGACAGCCAGTAAAGGAAATTGCCTAGGATCTAGGTTGCAGAACACACCTATTAAATGGGGCTAATTCGAGGTGACCTGAGCCTTTTTTCTCATTTTTCCTGTGGACTTCTTTTTTGGGGAGGGGGCATTTATGGTCTATATATACGCTCCACATCCTGGAAGGTTAGCATCAAATACAGTTATTTCAAAGTGAAGTCTGTTTGCTTTTAATCCACACAGGCAGTTTCCCATTACAGTAAAGCTTTCACAGTTGAGTACCACTGATCTCTTGTGTTCTTGAAAATGATTGGTGATTAAAATCACCCCTTTTGCAAGCAGCTACCCACTGCTGCTCTCCACAGAGAATAATAAACTACCATCCACAGAAATATTAAGATACCACTTAGAGAATTAGAATTTTAACCACTTCATGTGGCTGAGGCACAGGGGCCTTTTCAACCCAGTGCAAGTTATTTCAAAATTGGTAATGCAGCCCCGCTTAACTCCCTGCTCCCCTGGGGCTGGCCGCCTCCTGCAGTGCGGTGTGAAACTTAACTGTAATTTGTTGTGACTGATCCCTAATGCAAGTGTTAACAGCGGCTACTTGCCATGAGAAGGAGAGTGAGAGTAAGTGTTGTTTATCCAGACAAGAAGTGATACCGAAATGAGACCAGAGGTGTGATTCTAATTTGCACCTCCATTTCATTTGCCTGGAGGAACAACATTTCTTTGTCATTATGTCTGAATATATATAGTGACAGGGGAAGGCTTACCAAATGCACTGCTAACAGATGTGGCAGTCACACTTCTTCTCAGCCCCTTGGTTTTTATTCATTCATGCTTTCAACAAACGTCTCTGCCCTTCGGAGGAGAGACCCTTAGCAGAACCGCTCAAAATACCAGCCAGTAGGAAACACGGGTGATGGTGCCAGAGAGCATCTGGGAGCATGCTAAATGCCCTGCTTCTTCCCTGTGACATAAAGATGTGCTGTACACTGCATTATGCAAACATGTTCTTTGTATTTGGAAGGTAGAATTTGAAAGCCTACTCCTGTGGTCCTAAAAGTTCATTCTGTAGACTGCTGTCCTATCAAATGCTAAACACTTTTTGATAAAAGAATTCAATGAAGAAGCTTCAAAAGATCCATAATATGTATCAGAATGTTGAAGACTCAGAGAAGTTCTGCAAATAAAATAAAAAAAAAGATCAACCCACTGAACTTTGATTCTCAGCTTCTTTCCTCATTTGTTCCTAGAAAGCTCCTCTACTCAATGAATTCCACTTCTCATGATGCCATGCTTCTGAGTGATAGATGTTCCTTGATGCTGTATCAGCATTCGTGGTCATAGATCCTTTAAGAGGCCAGCCATCTAGGGAGAGTGCAGGGAGTTCCCGCAGAATGTTCATGGATTATCCTTATGTTTTACTGTTGAGGTTGACTTTTCATAGCTTTGTCCTAAAGAAAACAAATGATTGAGATCAAGGAGTCAAGCTAGACCTTACAAGTTTTTTCACACATGGTAGAGGATGGAACAGAAATTCCTGCTAGAAACACCCAGTATAGCAGCTTTGAAAGTCTTCACTTAATACTGAGAAAGCTTTTACCCCTTCTGCCTTATTAGAAAGTTGCATCTGAGGTTTACAGGCACACTAAGATGTTTCTTCAGTTCTCCTGCTGGCCATGTATTGTGGAAACAAAGCCTTAGGAAGTGCCTGGTGGGTGCATGCTGCCCTCCCGCTGTGACTGTTAGCAATAACTCACAAATAGGGACTTCAAGTCCAATAATGAAATCTTTATTTTTTAAAAAAAAAAGCCCTGATACATACTGAGCTTCATTGTCTTCTTAAATTCAGGACCAGGGAATGCATCTATAATAAATCAAGAAAACTGTTGGCTTCACCAGCCGACACTTGATCACGGTAGAATGTAGCCCTTGTGGTTGGTGTTTTGGTTTTCTAACTGGCATATGACAGACACACCACCCCAACTTTCTGTGTGATTGCTGAAAGACTAAACAGCCTGTGGAGTGCTGGGTGCTGTTCCAAAGACACGTGGCTGCAGTTTGACTCAGGCTGCTGTTTAAAGGCCACACCTCCAGGTACCACTTTGTGAAGAGTATTGTATTAAAAGAGAGCGTGCACAGATGTGAGCATGGGTTAAATCAAGGACCATCTTCGTAGCATCTCCGTGAGACATCAGCACTGATTATGCTGCTTACCTAAATCCACAGGGAGAAGTGGCAGACTGAGCCACCCAGTAGACAGGTGTAAGCACTGTTCTCACATGCTTAGAAGAAATGGTTCTATGGAAAGCGTATTTCATAACCTGTCACAGCCTATGCATTTAAGAACAAAGTGAATAGACTCCTGACCTAGCTGCGTGTAGCCCACAGTTCTTTTAGAAACAGATTTTCCTGGAGATGAAGCCATTCTAGGCACAGATGAGTTCCCAGGACTCGTTTCTCGATTTGCTGGCAGGTTTCAGATAACTGTGCCTGGCTTCATTTGGGGACTCTGAGGTATAGGGAGGCCAACTCTTGTAACTAGTGCTGACAGGTTATTTTATCTTCAATTAAGTTGTAGCAAGGTGCACCAAGATCAGATTGTTCTACCTAGATTAAAGATGTTCTTCCTCTCATTGCAGTCTGTGAAGCAGGGGAGAGGCTCAGCAGGAGTAGGACTGCACGGTAAGGAGCCAGGCAGCCTCACAACACACACCGAGCCACCCAGTCAAGTGAGTGAATCCTGCCCTACTTTCACTTTGCTTCCTGTACCGTGTGGAAGTCTGAGCCTCTCTCTCCTCACTGGCACAGAAAGGAGTAATCACTCATGTGCTCTTCAAAAGACTGACTTAATTATAAAGAAAATCTAATTTTTGTGTTGGAAATGCACATTAAGCTGGTACACTCCCAGATTCTTCTCATCTAAGTAAAGACACTTGTTAAAGTTGACTCCTGTGTCCCCAACACTGAGCCTTCACTGTAACCTGGCATTTTTGACCTAGGATAAACCCCAGAATAAATGAAGCACTGGAGTAGACAGATTATCTGCCCAACCCTTAAGCACCCACCATGCCTCCTAGGAACTACTCCAAACTGTGTGTCAGCCCTGCTGGGGAGCAGCCACTTGATGAGCCAAAAGAACAAGAACCGCATGAAGGGGCCAGGACCTCCCAGGCACCGTCTTATTTCCACAGACACCTTCTGCAGAAGAGTGAATGGAAGGAAGCAGGGCCATCCTACCCCACATCACTGATGGGCAGACTGTCGTGAAAGGCACTGCTTTAGGGCTTGAGCTCAGGCATTGTACGCATATGGCGTGGAGCCTACCAAAGCTCTCCTAGTTGAGGGAAATAGGCACAGATAAGTAAATACTCAAAATAGTTCTACATCTAACCAGTGCTTTAAAAGGGACAAAAACAGGGCTGCAGAGATGGCTCAGAGGTTAAGAGCATTGCCTGCTCTTCCAAAGGTCCCGAGTTCAATTCCCAGCAACCACATGGTGGCTCACAACCATCTGAATGGGGTCTGGTGCCCACTTCTTGCCTGCAGGCATACACACAGACAGGATATTGTATACATAATAAATAAATATTTTTTTAAAAAAGGGACAAAAACAAAAGGCTAGGGTAAAGAATGGCTGGCGGAGAGTGAGAAGAAGCTGGTCTTAAAAAAATAAAGGTAGTAGAAATTCAAGCTGATAGTTGTTGAGAAGGTAAAGTCATGGAAAGGAAACAGTAAAGTTCTAGTGTGGAGAGAGTATTCTACGTTATACAAGTGTGACAGTTCACAGGTGTGCAAATCAGGTTGAGAAATGGAACTGGTCAGGTGAGTGTTTATGAGTGTGTGCATAAAGATCTCTTGAAAAGATCCCTGTAACATAGAGGAAAATGGGCACATCCCAAGGCTGAAGATGAGTCTTGAGGACCAACCATGTAGTACAAACTGAACCCAAATGCTTGAGAAGTACAAGAGACACTCGTGCAGTTCCTGGGCAGTGGCTGGCAGCCATAAGACCCAGGAAAAACTGATGTTGTCATTTGAGACCAAAAGCAGGAGTTCGAGATCCTGTTTGAGAGGAGTTAGGAGGGAAGACTGTTCCTACTCAGTAGAGGGTGACCTTTCATGTCTGTACTCTAACTGAATGAGACTCGGGCATGCTGGGGGAGGGTATTGTGGTGGGTTGTATGTGTCAACTTGACTGGCTGTGCCTCTACTCAGATCCTCGATTCAGCTTTGTCGCCAAGTGTGTCTATGCTGGTATTTTAAAAAATGGACTAAAAGCAAACTACCCTTCCATTGTGGAAGGGCATCACCTGACCTATCAACAGCTGGAATGAAAGAGAACGGCACATGTCCAGCCTTACCGTGCCTTGCCCTGGGGGTTAAACACTGCCTTCCTTGAAAGGCTCTCAGGACTTCACTGTCATAACTCCATCAGCTCTCCTGGATCTCCTGGCTTGCAGATGGCAGATCACAGAGTGTCATATGAGCCATTTGATATATGAAGCCATATGAAGTCATACGAGCCACTTCCTTAGGATAAGTTTCTTCATAGACAGAATGGTTTCTCTGCATTGGTCTAGTTCTCTTGGGGATCCTAACTATTACAGATGATCTATTTTACTCAGTCTCCCAGTCATCTGGTAATCTCCAGAAGCATTGCTTCTGGGGATGGACCTAGAATAACCTTTGGTTAAAAAATGTCGGTATCCCTTAGCCCCGTCATGTAAAATCTTATGTGGGCAATGGAAAGGGGAAGAGCTCATGAAACCAGGCAATGGCAGAGCTTTGCAGTAGTCAGGGATCAGGGATCAGGAGTGTATTCTAAGTGTCTTGGTGAGGGCTTTGAAGGAGCTTAAATGCGAAGCAACTTGATCCCACCCATTTTAAAATCCACAGCTTTTGGGGTCCAGTGTTTAGCAGATAAATACACTTGCTGGTGACTTTAGTTCATTCCCTGAGACCGACATGGTGGAATGAAAGAATTGATTCCTGCAAGCTGTCTTCTGACACACACACACACCCACCCCTAGTTTAAAGCCAATTGCTCTTTGAAGATGACTTGTGAGAAAGATGAGGCAGAAGCTGCTGGAGTGGTGATAGAAAGAGACAAGGGAGATGGAATCAAGGGAAATGAGGAAATGAGAGGAATATATTTGAGGGTTAGGTTTGGGGATAAGATGGGGTAAATCAAGTATAACCAAGTTTTATAGAAAGAATTTTTTTTTTTTTGCATCTCTAGTAGGATGTTGAATCAAACAGTGGTCTCAGCCAGCAATTAATAAACTATCCTGCTTGTTTTCATATGGCTTGTGATCTAAAAATCTTTTATTTTTCCTTTTTTTTTTTTTGACAAACAATGGTGATGCACACCTTCTTTAATCCCAGCGCTTGGGAGACAGAGACAGGCAGATCTGTGTGAATTTGAGGCCAAACTAGTCTAGAGAGTATGTTCCAGGACAGCCAGGGCTACACAGAGAAACCCTATCTCAGAAAACAAAACAAAAAAGCTTTTTGTTTTTGACAGTTAAAAGAACATTTTAAAAAGAATGCCTCCTGACCCACTAAACCTAAAATGTTAATGAGATCCCCCCCTCGCTGGCTTCTATCCTTGGAAAACCATGTTGGTACTGAAATGCCTGGGTCACCTAAATCTCAGTCTCTCTTGGCACCAACACTGTGGACTGTAAATTTCTCCTTTCTGTTTGTAGACTAAAGTTAGCTAGCTTTAGGGGAGCACTTTATTCACCAGCATTGGAACCTCAGCCTGTTCTCCCAGCCAAGTAAGCACTTTCTGAAACCAGTGAGATCTTGGGAGGTGACATCAAAGATGAGCAAAGCCGTTTGTTCTGCTTGCTTTTTTACGTGTTTTCTCTGACATTGAAGGGGCCAGTTGGGCAGCACTAAAGGGGAAACAGACTGGGTGGGTGGCCTTCGCTCCAAGCAAGTGGAGAGCACACTGGCAGAGGAAAGGACAGACTAGCTAACTACTGACTACAGCTCAGACCTAACTTATTTAAACCTGTGTTCTCTAGAGGTTCTCTGCTGAACTGAGTCAGCTCTTCTGGCCTTGGAATCTCTCACTGGAAAGGCATCAAGGTTTCGGTCTCCATGCAGGTCTGGAGGTCATTTCTTGGCGCAGCCATGTTTTTGTATAGATAGAAGCCCATTAACCATGGGGTAAAAACAAAGCAAGCCCAGCCTGCTTCATAGAGGCAAAGGAGCATTTCAGAGTCTCCTGAGTCTCTGTGCAAGTGGGTATAGTAAATATTCTCCAATAAGCATTTGAATAAGCCTTGAACATTTTTCCACTGGGGGAAACACCTGAATGGTTTTGATTGGGTCTTAATTTCCTAAAACTTGGCATTTTCTTGGAAGCTATGTGGCTAGGTTATGTTTACACAAATGTGTCCAAGACTTCATGATCTAAATCGTCAAAATGTAGAACAACTTTTGACTTAGGAGTTTACTCCAGGATCCAGGCAGATTGAGGACCTTCCAGAAGACTGAGTCCTTCTTGGTAAAGAGTAGAGTCCGAACCAGAAGGCTCCTCTCCGAGGTTCCAGACTGCTGCTGGGAACCAGAAGGCTCCTCTCCGAGGTTCCAGACTGCTGCTGGGAGCTCTACTCTCCCTAGATTTCAGTTGTGTCTGAGAGACTCTGTAACCTCATGCAGCTCCACCTCACCTCTGTTGGTTCGCCTTGAGTGACAGGAAAGCAAGAGTCCATGCCACAAGGATGGCATGATAGATTGGACGGCTGGGCTGGTGTAAGGTGGACCCGTGCTTTACGTGTCTAGCCAGAATGGAACAGTGCTAAGCTTAGGCTTAGTGGCTTTGTAGAGCAGCAGCGTATCTTCAGCAAAGAACATTCAGTCTTCCTTTCTCATCTTTGTTTACTTACTATTTCCATCTCCCTGACCTAATGTTTCCTTTCACAATTGATTTTTGCCTCCTGGAAAAATCTGAAAAGAATCCTGAGCAGGAAGTATTCTTTAGCCATAAAGAAAATCTGCTGCTCCAGCATTATTTTTTCATACTATGCTAATCATTTTTGAATATATTGTACAGATGGTAGGTTATATTTTTATGGAAGGCTTTTTTTTTTCAAGCCAAGTTCATAGACATGATCTTGAATTTGTAATGCTGTATTCCAAAGTGTCTTTTTTGGCTGTCAAAATAGTACCAGCTTTAAAAAGTACATAGACACTCTGGGCGAGGTTGATTATTTCTGCTTGCTTTCTTTTTACAAAATAAGTATTTTCCGTGTTTGGAAAAAAAATAACATATTCGTTGTAGAAGACTAGAAAATGAGAAGGAAAAAGAAGAGCAGTCCTTTGGTTTAAGCACTGCCCTTATAAAACCTCTCCTTCTCTTCGCCCTCCCCTGTCCTGCCTTTTGGTTCCTAGAATAAGCAGTATTATTCAGATCCATTTAGTTCCATCTCCTATCTCCATGTCAGGGCTGCAGGGCTGGGAGAACACGTCAGTAGAGGTTGTACGTGTGTACATTTTGCATGGTAGGGTAGAGTAGGAGAGCTTGGGCTTAGGAGGCATGGAGTCCTTGGTTTGGGTTGCAGAACTGGCTGGGTTTGTAGCTATAAATTAGGAAGGCTCTTGTGGAGATTCCCACAGAGCCGCAACTTCCTGAGAAGGGTAGGCGGCAATGATGGGGCTCACCTTTTGAGCACCAGGGTATAGGCCGTGTGCTTCTATGAAACCCTTGTACGACTCACGTGATCGGACTTTAGGTTTTTCAGAATGAGGCACACTCCAGGGTCAGATAGAGAACACATAACCCCTTCACATGTGAGCATTTAAGGAAATGAAAAGAGAGGATGGTCACTCAAAATGGGCAGTAAACTGGATGTTATCAGCTCCTATATTACAATCTTTGCAGCCCTGTGTGCAAGTCACTCTTCTAATGCATGACGGATCCCAGCTCCAAACTGAGGTGGCCAGAGCCCTGAGCCCACTAATACCGCTAACTCTAGGTCTTCTGACTCCAGTCTCCTGCCTGAAGGTCAGTCTTAATTTTATGGAAGCAGTCACCTATCTCAGCCCACTCCCTTCCAGCTCTGATCCCTATCTGCATGTCTTCATCCCACACACCCAGCCCTGTTCTTAGACTGGAACCCAGGAAGCTCTGCTTGTCCTTTGGGTCTTTTCACTGTTCTCTCGGCTTCCTGCTTACTTCCATGACTGCTTATCCTTTAGATCTAAGTCGAAAGTGCACCTCATTTGGAGAATCCTTTCCCAAAATACTTGTTCCTTATGCCCTGGGTGTTCTAACACATCTTCTTTATTTTCCAACCTCTTTACTCCTCCCTTCGCTCCCCTGTGAGCATCCTATATTGGAGTTGTCTGCTTGTGTGTGTATCTGCATCCGCTCTAGAGAAAACAAGCTCCTGTAGGGCAAAAGGAGGACTCTGCTATCCATCAACGCATCCCCAGCTCATGGGTAGTTATGTAGAACACAGTATTTGGCAGATGCTTTAATTTGTCTTGCTAAGTGTTTTCAGAAATCAGCTCAAATTTTCATTGAGGACTTCCATGATTCCCAAATCCATGTAAGTTTCTTAAGATACTACTGTTTGCCTTGTGGTTATAAGGCCTTCTGTTATTGGTAAGCTCAACATCCAAGGCAGAGAGTCATTGTCTCTCCTGTGCAAGGACAAGGAGCACACATGTGAGCCTCAGGAAGCCCCAGCACCTGGGTTGCGTACATAAGGCAGAAGCTAGTCCTCAGTACAAGGAGTGATGACATGAAGGAGAAACATCCCTAGCAGAGACATTGCCTGACTGTGGTTGTTGGCAATACTCTTGTGTGTGTAAGAGGTGCCTGGGATCTTATGCAGCTCTGATTTAAATACTAGAGTGGGTTGACATTCTAAACCTCTGACTGACTTTTAGGAGCTATCAAAAGCTGTCAATCATCAGACCACCCATTAATAACACAGGCTGGACCGGAATATAAACCTTAGACATATTGACTTTGGGAACCAAATTTTTTTACTGTTCTCTGGGGTTATTGTAGCCATTATTAAGTGTTGAGCACCATCCCATCCCTGGCACTTACTCTCGAATGCCACTAGCACTCTTAAACAGCTGAATCTGTCTTCAGACGTCACCTGCTGTTTTCTGAGGTTCTAAACTCATCCCCATCCACTGCCCTCAGCGTCCTCTTTAGCCTTTTGGAATTTCTGAGTTTTGCCTAAGCTATTTTAGTAGCATATTTATGTCTTGTAATTAAATCCGTGGCTCACATTCATGTATTTCTTTGTGTTTCCTTTGTATGTGCCATCTTTGTACTCTGCCAAGCTCCACAGAAGTGCCTTCTGAGTGTCTTCGTTTTAATGCTGTGTTTTAATACCTAGCAGGTCGTCTCATCTGTGGGAGGTAATTGATAAATCAATGAAATTCTACAAGAAATGTGGTTAAATGCTTTCTTTTCACTTTGGAGCATAGGATTCTTTATTAACAGAAGTTTTGTTGAGGCATAATATATAGAGTCCCAGAAAAGTGCACAGAGTCTATGTTTCGGTGAATTTTCACACTTTGGACATTCCCGTGTTCAGGCTGACATCAAGAACACAGCATGGCCAGCATCCCCAAAGCTTCCCCTCTGTCCCACTTCTACTTTATAATCCTTTAAATTTTTCCTTCTTTTCAATAATGAAAAGGAACCCATGTTCACTGTTTAAAAATTTAAAAGTAGAGAAAAGCAAAAGGGAAAAACATACTCCTTTTTATAATGCATGCGTTTTAACATTTTTACCTTCTTTCAGTGTTCTCAATGCCTCTATGTGCACATACATATATTCTTAAAACTGAAACAGGATTTTTAAATGTATAGTTCTGTGTCTAGCTTTTCTTACCACGTTTCTCTATGAAGACGTGTATATTATTAACATATTTCCCTGTAAATATGTGTATATGTATACATAAATACACACACACAAACACCTAATTTGGTACATTAATGACAACATGACATTCACTGTGTGTATAAGTCATTCTCTTTTATTGAGAAACTGGATATTTAGGTGGTTTCTATTTTTTTCTGATAAACACCCTTTCAATACTTAATCATCTTATGATTCTTTACCATTATAGTTGCTGAATCAAATGAAAATGAACCTGTATAAACTTATAATTTACATACATTTGGTTCCTAAAACCAACCATCTTTTAATTAACAGGTTCAAAACTGGATCTACATGAAACCTGACACAGAGAAATTGAGTTTAGCATTCACTCTGAATAAAATAGTCAGTATAGACAGAATGGAATGAACACATGCTCTTTCTCAAACCTCCAGGGGCCTCTCTTTAGAACAGGTGTTGTTAGCTCTTCACGTTCCACTATTCCTATATAGGGACCTTAGTCGATAGATGGGAATAGGGTCTTGGAAAGAGAGGCAGTAGGAGTGTTTTTGAAAACTTGGCTCTCCTCACCACAGGAGCACTCGTTGGGTGACAGGCTCCATGCTCTGTGTCAGAGGCAGCAAATAGTCCCTTGTGTGCAGAACTAGATCATTGCTTCAGCCCTTCTAAACGCTGTGGTCTCCAATGCAACCCTTCCACTCTGTCGTAGTGCCTTAGGTGGCAAAGGGAGCACTTGAGAGAGCAATGGCCTAGCTCTGCTCCACAGAGCGTGTTTACCACAGCAGCTGGAATTGGGCAGCGCACCCTAGGATGAGGTCTACTCAGTTGTTTACGACTATGTGCCTGATGTCTTAAAATGTGGATAACGAATATGAATGCTCGTTTTACAGTCCTGAGAGTGGAACATAATACAAACTTTAAACTTAATAGTTTAAAGACAAATTGATTAAAAGGTAGACAAGGTAAAAAGGTAACTTCACAAAGAACAGGTACACATGAACATTTGGCTTATGAAACGATGCTCAACATTCATTGTCATTCAAAAATTGGAAGGCAAAGCAAAGAGATACTGGTTCTCGCCTGTTAGGCGGCCTGAAAGCCAAAGGCCTAGTCACTAGTCACGTCATACAGGTGAAAT
Source organism: Dicrostonyx torquatus (assembly GCA_028555095.1). Lineage (NCBI taxonomy): Eukaryota > Metazoa > Chordata > Mammalia > Rodentia > Cricetidae > Dicrostonyx > Dicrostonyx torquatus. The sequence goes on along the minus strand of JAQHUG010000095.1, from coordinate 2,430,242 downwards.
CATAGAGCAAAAGAAACAGGGTCTCACTGATGGGAATGCCTGTGGTGTAGCCACTTTGGAAGACAGATCGGCAGATTTTACAATGCTAAGCACAATCAAGCCATGAAGCCCAGCAATTACTGTTCTAGTTATTTGCTCAAATGAGTTGAAAACTTAAACGTCCACCCAGGAAAACTGCACGTTTATAACGATTTTATTCATAACTGGCAAAAGAAGATTGTGAGTAATCAAGAGGCTCTTCAATAGTTGAATGGGTAAACAAACCGGTAAATACCTACAATGGGATATTGTTCGGTGATAAGGAGAAATGAGCTATCTATCCATGAAAAGACACAGGGAGCCTTAAATACATATTTCTAAGTGAAGGAGGCATGTCTGAAAGGCTGCACAATTGAAGCGATGTTCTGGAAAAGGCCAACGATGAAGATAGAGAAAGAGCAGTCAGTGGTTGTTTAACACAACAGAGGAACTGAGAGACAGGTGATTGGGACTGCGACACTTCATGCGATGGTATGAAGGCAAACACATGGCATTGTGTGTTTGCCAAAACCCACAGTGGGCACAACACAGATTAAGCCCTAATGCAAACCATGGGCTTTGTCAGTATTAGTAATAATGTATTCTTAGTCTAATGAATATATCACATTGATGTAAGAATAATAGGTGAAGTACTGTATGCAGGCAGCTGCTTAGAGATCTCTGCACGTACTATAGTCTTAAAATTCTAGTTCTATCTTTATATTCTCAAAAAGAAACAGTCTACTAATATTGAAAAAATTTCCTTTGCTACCTTTTCTGTGTAATTTTGCTTCCATACAACTTGAACTGCAGAAATAATATTTTGAGATTCTTCCCTATGGGAAATGTACCATGTCTCACTGTCATCAGTGTGACATCTCTCTCTGCTTCTCAGAGGCCTTTTTACTTTTTGATGGCTCTCATGGGTATGATTGCTTGACAGCTGAGCTCTGAAGAGATGTTATGTTACTATGTATTTATTCTCCATCCTCTCTCTCTTATCGGTTCTCTCCCCTCTCCATCTTCACCCTCTCCCTCCTCTGAAAGACCGGGGAAATCCCTTATAAATATATAATGCGAATAAATAAAATGCAAAACAGCTGTTAGCTTTATAAAAGAGTGAGTTGCCTCAGTAGACGTGCCTTTTGGAAGGCAGTGTCTGGGATTTGTTTTTAGGAAGTAGATTAAAAGTCGGGTATTTAACCCTCTGATTTGTGATGCGAGGAGCTGGGTTGATTATAAGTCTACCTATTGCTCCATCCTTGGCTTCCTTGTCTCCTCCAAAGTCTGAAAGCAGAAACCGGTCCTCTTGTGGGGATACTTTCCCAGTTCAGAGTTCAGCTCTGTGTGTGACTTCAAAACTGTCAGTCACCTACCATTACCTTCCAGATGAAGCACAGCCTCCTTTGCAGCAGTCCCAGTGACGTCACACAATGAAGCAATTGTGATGGCCATTGCTGATCATGCAAAGCCTATGGTGGCCCCCCTGCTGCCTGGACCCAAGGCCCCACCTCAACCCTACAGTCCCTGGACTCTGGCAGCTTTTGCACACATTTTGGGTGTGTTTGGAACCTCTACTACTGTCCCTGTGCCTCAGAAATCAGCTGAGGTGTCATGAACCGTAGTGGCACTTTGAATTCCTACCTCCGTAGAGACTTCTAGAACTCTGCATACATTTTACCTGCAGGACTTAGGACTGTATATTGTTTAATCTTTGTCACTTTATTTGCTTCTTGGATTTGGAAAGCTGTCTAGGATTTCATTTACTTCCGTTTTTCTGGTTCATGTTGAGTACCCTATGCATCATTGCCTTAACTGAATGTAAGTAAATGAGTCACGCAGAACCGCTGAGTTAGTAAAGCTCATGTTTACTGCTGCAATAAAGAAATAAATGTCAATAACTTATTTCTATTCCTTCAGGCTCCTTCTATTCTGTAGCTTTGGTAGCCTTCTGTAACATGAGGATTCTAAGACTGGTACTGCACAGGTAGAAATGTGGAAGACTATTTCCTTGGGAGTCGTGGGCCTCATGGGAAGCATGTACACCAATGTACTTGCACATGTGTGGCCCTAGCTGTATGTTCAACTCTAACTGTAGACGAGGCTCAGAAATCTCTAGTCCAGCTATGCATCTGTGAGGACGATACATTAGTTTATGCATCATCTATTAAGTTTTCTGCTGTCGCCTTTCTGTGGCGCTAATTTATATTCAGACTTGAGTTTGCATTGCTTTCCCTTGGGATATCGAACTGCTTTCATGCAGAGGATGCTGTTGGAAGCTGCGATTGAAAGGGTAAATCCCTGGTGGAAAGCGAGTTGTTTCGAATCTATATTCTGGCACTTACATATGATTCTTTCCATCTTGTGGCATGTGCTTTATCATTTTACAAAGGCAGATTTTGCAGAAGGCTACCTCCCCCAATGCTATGCCTGATGGTACCCATCCTTGTAGTGCCGTGGGAGAGCAACATGCCCTCACCTCATGCAATTACATGATGTGTACATTGCATGCTCTCTTAGAGAGTTAAGGAATCCCTACATGTGTAGCATGTGTCTCAGTGTTACCAATGTTTAAAGGGAATTGATTTGTGGAATTTCACATAGTAAGAGAATTAGAATTCAAGTCAGTGTGATAAATCACCAAACATGCCTCTGAAAGGCCTAAATTTAAATTAAACCTTTAAAAGCAATGACCTCTTTTCAATTCTGGTATTACCAGGAGATAATGGAGCTGTTAAGTGGAATGGATTTGATTTACAAGTATTGCAATTCTTTTCTCATTGCCGATGCTTTTCACAGTGTATGTTCTGTTCTTTAAGAGTGTAATCAATAACTAAGGTAAGTGATCTGTCTCCTTCTCCCATCTGCCCTACTTATAATGCCCTCTGATGCCATAATTATATCAGGTGCATGTTAAAATAATTACCTGACCAAAAAGGTGATTTTTTTTTTACATGAACTAACAATCTGAGAAAATTAGCCACTAATAGTGAAGGGGCCTTATTCCAGATCATTTTCATATGCTCATGGTGCCCATGTAGAGCTAACTTTTCAACAGTGCAGCTTGGAGGTGTTGCATTTAGAGGCTGTACGAGTGACCTGGCACATGAGACCCACTCTCATAACTTAGAAGATTGGGTTAATTTTCCTTGCCTTCACAAATCACTACCACCTTTGTGACTGAAAAGTAAATGAAATTTATGCTGTCTCAATTCTGAAAGACAGAGTTCAAAATTAGTGTCATTGCACTAAAATCAAAGCATCCCCAGAGCTGTCCTCCCTTCTGGAATTCCTAAGGGAGAATTCACTTCTTGTCTCTGTCATATCTCAAGGGTCTCATCTGTCCTTGGAGTGTGACCACATCTTCCCTGCTGCCTGTAATCACACATCTCTCTGTCTCTTAGCTACAATTATGTAGAATTACATTTAGGGTATCCCTGAATAGCCATAAATAATCTTTCCACCTCAAGATCTTTAAATAAATCACTTCTGCAAAATCTCTTTGTACCAAGCAAAGAACATTCATAGACTCCAGAGATTAAGGTCTCTGTCAGTCTGTCTGCCTCTTCTCTCTCTGTCTCTTGCTCATCAGTGTGTGTGTAGACCAGATCCTGTGTGCTGTGATCAGAGGTGTGCACCACCACACCCAGCAGCACCTTATTTCTGGGAACAGCAAATCTCTCACTGAATCTAGAACTTGCTGATTGATGTTGACAAGCTCTGGGGATTCTACACTGAGATTATAGGCACACTCCGTGCCTGGCTAAAAGTGAGTGCTGGAAAGCCCATCTTAGGTCCATATGCTTGAATAGTGAGCATTTACCCACTGAGCCATCTCTCCAGCCCCAGTTGACTTATTATTATTATTATTTGCAAATTTTTAAAAATTCTTTGAGAACTTCATGCTGCTTCCCACCTCTGTCTCCCACTGCACACCAAGTCCCCTCCCAATGTCATGCCCTCTTTTTTAAAAAACCCATTGAGTTCACTTCATGTTTTCTGTGTACACATGGGAATGAGTGTGGGACCTGGTACATGCCCAAGCATGCCAGTGGCAACACCCACAAAGAAAGGGAGCTGTCCTTCCCAGCAGCCATTAGCTGCTGATCCCTCCTCAGCTCAGGGAGCAGCCTTGTGAGGCCTCCCTTGTCCATGCTCTTTGCTAATGAAGGGCAGCTCAAAAAACAAGAAAAGAGAAAACAAAGGCAATGTTAGCACTTAGTCAGCTTGACATTCCGACCTACACTTTCTGTTTCTGTATTCTGACCTGTAATGAAAATAAAAATAACAATAACCTTGTATTTGTACATGATAAGAGTTCTCCTTGGGGGAAAAAAAGGCATCAGACTACCTTTTAAAATAATTTCTACTTATTTTTGTGATTAGAAAAATTAGGGCTCGTTTACTGACAGATTTCATGGGATGACCGCCTGTATCTGAAGAGAAACAATAGAGGAATGGATGGGAAGGAAGGCTGGGAAGAGGGAAGGGGAGGAGGGCTTTGGTTAGGATGTAAAAACAAAATAAAATAAAGCTATTTTTCAATAAAAGGAATGCAAATATATTATGTCTCTTTTAAAGGCATAAAAACGAGGAACAGTCTGAAGAAAAACCCTGTCATGCTTGACCACTGTTGCTGATTGGCTCTTTAACTGTGTAGCATTAGCTCCCTCCCTTGCGTGTGGAGCAGCTTTCTCCATTGGTCCAGTGGACTTGGAACATTGTTGCTATTACAGAGTAAACAGCAAATGGAAGATTCCGAGCCATCACTGAGGCTAGGAGTCTCTTTCTTCCTCAGTTAAGATCTGACCTGACTGGTCTGGATTTGAGTAGGTATAAAAAGAGCCTGGTACGTATTAGCATTGACCTAAAAGGAGTTCATCAATTGTGAGCATCCACTCTTTCTGAGTCCATCTGTCGGGCACTTTCTTACATGTTTTGTAAAACACAGAATCTGGGATATTTCCCAGTGAAATTAAAATCATTAATGAACAGTAAAATTCAGGACTTAATGACTATTTAATGCTCATTCTCTCCTGCATTTTTTGTTTTAATCCTTATGGTTTTTTGTTTGTTTGTTTGTTTGTATGTGTGTGTTTGTGTGTGCGCGTGCGCACATCTGTCTATCTATGCATGCATACCACAGACACCACTTTGCCAGACCCCAACGTTCAGGAATCACATCTTTGTGGCTTTAAACTCAGGTCATCTGACATACAAGGCAAACACTTTTACCCTCTGGGCACTTCACTGCCCCCATACACGTGTTTTAAATGGCACAGTCCGTATTATCACATTAAAGTGTCAGACTTTCTACCAAGGAGTTTGTGAAAACCCAGAGTGATTTTCCCCCTTAGCGCCTATTACAAGAAACTCTGTGAAACATAATTTAGGGAAGACAGTATTAATAAATATGGGTCAGGAATTTCCAAAGGTTTGGAGTATTTTAGGACTTGCTTGGGTCGGAAAGACACGCGTGCATCCGTTGTCACCTGCCCAAGTCCGCAGCTGAAAAGGAGTTCAGCCGATGCTGGTGTCATAAAATGCCTCGTTCCAGATGTCTCACATTCTCATACATTCAGTGGCTCTCCTCTCCCTTGAGGGAACGGGGAATTGAAATCAAATAATAGTATCAAGCAGAGTGAAAGTTCAAGAGAAGAGGGAAAAAGATTTGTGGTTTTTAAAATGTAGTGTGAAATCCTCCCAACCTCTCCCACCGAGTGTCATTTTGGCCTGAAGCTGAATTAGTTCTCATCCGATTAAATCAGAACCCATTTCTGCTATTTCCTAACTGCTGTGAAATGCAGATTTTTAAGATGTGTCAAAAAGGCAAGAATGTAATCCTAGTAGGAAAAGGCTCTCTTTTACAAGAGAATAATTAACATCTCATTTATACCATCATCTTACATTTCAACATACAAAAGTATTCCTCATGTTTGTGTAAGGTGATTATTAAATGCCAGGTTAGAATATGCACATTAACTTTGAAATTTAGTATTCTAAATTCATATCCATCTTAGGGATGGATAGCAATCGATGCTAATGTGCTTCAGTATCTAATGCTTTTGAGAATGGTGCTTTTGGGGCCATATCTCGGGCCATAAACACTTGATACTTATGCTTAACGGGTGGCATGAGAGCATATACTCTCTGTACATGGTTTTTGCCCCTGAAATACTAAGATGTCCGCCATAAATGTTTTAGATGATCGATTGAAACTTCAAAGTCAAATGGGTCTAGTAACCCAGCACTAAGACTGAAACAAAAGGATTGCAAATTCAAAGCCAGTTTGAACTCTATAGTAGGGGGTTGCTGCCTCAGATCCTCTCTTTCTGCCCCCCCTTTCTCTCCTGTGTGTGTGTTTAGAGGGGGGGCACTTACACCTGAAAGCCCCTTTGTTACTTGGTGATTTTGTTTCTCTTAGCTAACTTGTTTTCACTGTCTGTTAAGAGTGTCTCTCAGGACTGAGAACTTCAGCACTGTCCTACGTGATCATTTGGGTGTCAGTTTTGCCGGAATGTGATGCTCAGATATTTACGTAAAAGCTAGTTTGATGTCACTGTGGTGAAAGACTGAGGTAGATCCTTGTCCATAATCTGAGGTCTCATTCCCTCAGCTGACAGACTAAACTCTCCAGGGGAGGAGGGTTCTGTGTTGGTATACTTTCAGAGGAGGGGGGGGAGGAGGGTTCTGGGTTGGGCTACCCTCAGAGGAGGAGGGGGATGGTTCTGTGCTCAGAGGAGGAGGGGAGGAGGGATACCCACAGACTGAAGTCTGTAACACTGACTGTGGTGGGCTCTCCAGAGGAGGAGGGGGATGGTTCTGTGCTGGGCTACCCTCAGAGGAGGAGGGAAGGAGAGTTCTGGGTTGGGCTATCCTCAGACTGAAGTCTGCAACTGACTGCTCTGAAATTCCCAGCTTACCGGCCTGCCCTCCTCCACACTTGAGACTTGGCGGGCCCAGTCTTCTGGAAGCAAGCACCTTAAGATTCATCAAGTTCAACCTCATGTTCACTGTCTCTGCTCTGCACTCTGCCCACTTAGTTCTGTTTTCAGTAGGATCCGTTTACTGCCAGCATCTGTTAGAAATGCAGAGCTGGTGCTCTGCCTCAGACCTAGTGAATGCATGCAGGTCTCCAGATGATGACGGAGCTCTGCCTGAACAAGCCCCTACCTCCTCATGTTGAATAAAGCTCCAGAGCTACTGCAGGTGAGTTGGAGATACAGGTTTTACCAGCTGGTTAATAATGTGGTCTAGACTCATTCTTGTTGCTTTCAAATCAATGAAATAATATTCTGTAGTGTCTTGGTGACTTTTGAACTGATTATACCAATTTATTAAGCGAAAAAAAAAAAAGTCCTGAAACAATTATATGCATTTGTGTGTGGTTCCGAATCTTGGTACTAGCAGTCATGTCTTCTATTATTTTATCCAAGAAAAGATCACATTACCTAATATAAGATTAATATTTATTTTCCCATAACTGTAGCTCCGAGCTCTGATTTATCTTGCCCTTGTCAATAGTTCTGTGCTGAGGTGACACATCTGAAGTCAAAAGCAGAGAGATAGTTGATGTTTTAATTAACCTATAAAAATGGACAGGCCCCTATTTGACTATTGAAAGTTTGAAGATTGAATATAATTAAAGTCTTTCATTATTCCAAAGGACAGTTCCACAGATAGATGCTTAACGATGCCAGCTAAGTTAGTATAATGTATCCAAACAACAGACTGGCTCTATCTCACAGACAAGCTAATGCCCACGTCTCCAAAGCATATCAGTGTTTCAGTCACCACAGTGGGTGTTCTGCTTTGGGTGGGGCCTCTCCTGCAGGAGATGAGAGACCGGGACTTCCCATCTCTAGTCTATGACTGCCACGGCTTCTGTGAGAGGGGCAGCTCATGGAGGTTTGCAGTAGCCTGGCTTGAATGTCAGTCACATCAGCATACCTGATAAAGGACACTGCATTGTCACTGTGCCCAGGAACAAGATCTGAGTTTGGTGGTCAGCTAGTGCTCCATGCCACCTGGGGCTCAAATGCCAGTTTGTGCTTCTGCCTGCGATTGACTCACCCTCTGGTGCAAAGCGTGGTGGGAGTTAAGGGGTGGAAATAGATTCTGTAGTAATTGATGGCACCTGACTGGTGATTCTTATTAGCTCGTGGGAACAGAGTCACAGAAATAGTTTTCCGGGCTCTTGACATATTCAACAGGGATTTTTCTCTCAGTTTTCTAGTCTTTACATCCCGGAGGATAACCAGCTCACCAGATGGTATCTGTCATCTTTGGCCTCGCTCTCATGTACACCTCTTTTCCCAAGACTTAAATTCACTGCCTGCTTGGTCGCCCAAGAGCACCCCAGTGCCACTGCTGTGCCAGGAATCCATTCCTCGGGTTCCCCTGTGGAGCTAGCTGCTCTGAATGGGAAGAACACTGTGCACTCTTCCCTTTGCTGTGGAATAAATTAGTCCATCAAAATGCAATTTGCTATTATCAGTCTCTGTTGATTTGATTCATCGGCCCAGTTGTTCTGCCCCACATGCTACTTGTTGAACGTCTCATAACACTGCCTCCCCCACTTTGTTATTAGTCTCAAGCAAGTCCTAGAGCCAGCCCAGATGGGCCCTGTGTATTCAGAGACAGGAAAGATTGCTAGGGGTTGTGTCTGGTGTTTATTAACATGTCTTTTCACTTTGTCGTCTGTGTTTCAAAGCTGTCCTGCAGCCCTTCATCTCCTGACTAGTATGACCTTCCTCTGGGAAGATGGGAGGTATGCAGAAGATGCCATGAATCAAGCAGTCTGGCTGGAGGATAATGTCGGAAGAATTAAGCAACACTCTGAATCCTAAACTAAAGGGTCGGGCATCCTGAACCAGTGGTGACGAATGGGAGTTGTGTTTAAGCAAGATGGAACTTACAATGGGGCACAGGGAGAATTGACTGGCGACTGCAGTGAACAAGAACTCATTACATACTTAACGTTTACTGGAAGAGAGTAATGGAGGGCGTGGGGTCAAAATATGTTCATGTTTGCAGATGTCATGATATGTTAATAAAGTAAAATGGAGTCATATAATTTATAGCCAAAATGTGGGGGGGGGTTGGCTTGTATTTTGTCTCAAGGTTTTTCTAGATTCAAGTATCTTTCTTTTTCTGCTAAGTAGTATTTCACAGTATGAATATACCACAATTGGCGTAGCCATTCACCTATTCTGTAATAATTCTAGGTATTTTTGTTGTTGTTATTTTTAAATAAAGTTCCTATTATCAAAAAAAAAAGTACCGGAGTAGGTTTTCCTAAAGATCATTTTTAATTTTGTGGATATGTGTGTGCCTTTGTGAGAGTATGTGTATCTGAGTGCAGGTGCCCAAGAAGACCAGAGGCTTTAGATTCCCCCAGAACTGATGTTACAAGCAGCGGTAAGCCAGTAGCATGAGTGCTGGGAACTGAACTCTGAACCTCTGGAAGAGCAGAATGCACACTTAACCAATGAACCATCTTTCCTGTTCCAAGAATAGGTTTTAAATGTTTTCACAGGCAAAAACATATGTGAAGTGACAAATTGATTGCTTCATGTCACACTGAAATATCACATGACACCCCATGTCATTATACACATGCTAGACATATATGTGCAATTTTGTCAAATTTAAATTTAGAATGAAGATTGAATGTAGTGTCATTGTCCATGGTTACCAAAGACAGGCATGCTGAGAACTAGCCTGGAGCACAGAGAAGGAGAGGGGTGGGGCCTAAGAAACAATCCGCTTCGTGTCATCTCATGGTGCTGTCTAGGGTGGAGAGGCAGCTCCTTCCAGCACATGCCTCTCCAGGAAGAAAAATGAGAACTTGTGAAAGCACAGGGTTGCTCTCAGTCTTCTTGCTGAGAGTCACACATGTCCCTTCTGTTCACATTTTTTTATCCATCAAAGCATGTTGCTTGATCAACCCTGGTATCTATCAGGACAAGAATAATACCCTTCCCAAAAAAGGAGACTCCCAGGAATAGACAGCACATATTTTTAGAATAAATAATACAATCAGCCACATTTGCATTTTTTCTCTTTTCATTATACAAATACTGAAGAAAAAAACCCACAGAAAATACTAAAAAACTACATAGCAGCATTGCCAATCACTTCAACATTTCTCTCACTAGAAATAGTTGCTGATACTAACATTCTGATGTCTCTCAGTTTTCTCTGAGGATTTTTATAAGGAAACTGCTCTGTTTGTAGTCTGGTGCTGACTTAGTGATACATGTTGAGCATAGCACGTGAACCGGGCGATGAGTAAGCGGTTTCTCTCATGCTCTGAGAATCCCACCATATGACTATGCCAAAATTTAGTCAGTGTTGGCTCTTTAGATGTTTTCTATTTGACCCTCATGTACAGTGTTCACACAAGCAACTCATACATACTTGCTCACCTAGCTGTTTGGTTGTATAGGTTGCTACCAGTGAAAACATTAAAAGGAAATGTTTAAAGTCCTTCTGGAGTCATTATTGACAAATTTTGTAGCTTATTTCTAAGGTGTACCCCCCCCTAAAATGGAGTACTGTTGCCATAGCAATAGGAAAAAAAAAAATCAGTGCTTTCTTAGAAGTGCCTAATTTGTCTTTGTCTTCATCTTAACTCAGCAAGTTGTGTTCTATGCCAAGGTTAACACACACACCCAAAAAAAAAAAACTGTGCAGAATCTCCTGGGGGGTTAAGAGTTTTCCTTCTCTAGTTACCCAGTTATCTGCTGGAACACGCTTTGTCAGGCACCATTGCTCAAAAACATGGCACTGAATAGGAAGAACAGTTGACGGGTGTCCAGGAAAGCTGTCGTCCATATAAGGACAGTCAGAGAATAGTAACTTAAAATTTATGATAGATTTATGGGAGGCTCTAATATGTCTCTCAAGTCAGAAGACATAGTATAAGACAACTGTCACCCAATTTTCTTGAAGTGAAGAAAATTAAGATTTAAAGAATGGTTCATTTTAAAACTTTTCTCTTTGGGTCATGTTCTTGAAGGTTCCTGCTAAGAAAACTAACCTGGACACTGATCTGGAAGCAGATGGTTAAATTTAAGGCATGATTAAAGGACGGTCATGAGTGGTAGGACGTCAGCATTGGTGGCACCTCTGGGGGGACTTTTGTGGCAAAGAATCTGGAGCATGGAGAAGGTAGAAAGGAGCAGAAGAGAAGCACATTGGTTGTATAGCTCCCCAGCCAGTGACCCTGGAGCTGGATGCTCAGAGTGGTAACTGAAAGAAGCTGCCTTGTTATAATGTACACAGAGCCATTGCGAGAGCACTCTTCTGCCTGCTCATTTCCCTGAAGGAAGGCAGGATGGCTCTAGTATGCCAAAACTCTTTCTGGGAGAAGAAACACAGCAACACACACATCTACTCATCCCAGATAGGGTATCCATGACAGACCAAAGCACAAATATCACCAAAGTCCAATTTGGTAAACTAATGGGTTTTTTGTTTGTTTGTTTGGAGCTACTTACAGAAATATGGGTGAGAGGTTACTTACAGGAGCAGAAATGACTCAAAGACAGTTGCATAACCGAAGTCCACCCCAGCATGGGTGACAGCTCACAAAGCTGTGAACTTGAAGCACATACAACAGTCTACAGGCAGCTCAACAGGTTGAAGTGTGTCTTTTCCAGGTGCCTCAGTTGGGCTAAATGCCTTCCCAGTAGCTCAGCTGGTTTCTACTTCCAGGCAGCTGGTCAGGGTCTGAATCTTCTTCGCAGCTCTTCTCAGAGTCTTATTTGCAGCTCATCTTGTCTATCTTCTTTGCCTCTCGACTTTTCCTCCTCTGAAGAACCTAGTGAATCTAGTCAGTTTCGGGAACTTCCCGAAGCTGTTTTGAGTTGTTTACCTGCTTAGAAGAGGCTTCCTACAGGACTGAAGTTTTAATCTAGGAGGAAGCTGCGCCACACCAGTGGCACAAGGCTAGGATAGAGCTTTAGAGAGAGGAGACTCACTGTGCAGCATATATGTTAGTAAACCACCACAAGTTTTCTTATTCCTAAAAGGAAGCATGATTATAAAACCTGCCTTGCAGAACTTTTGCAGGAGAAAAGCCACAGGAAACATAGGGATCCCTGTCAGAAAGTAGTTATCATACATATATTACACACCTATTAGTTTCCAAGGCAAAGACTACAATGTTTGGCTTAGATGTCCAAGGGGGAGCCCACAGACCTTATTGCCGTACACATAGAGACTGATTTAATTATGACCCCAAATGTTTCTAGACATCTTGCTTTTTGCTTTATAAAAATTCCTATATTTAAATACTGTAGTGTGATAAAGGATTATCCTTATTTTTATTTTAATATTTGGTTTTCTTTTGAACTACTTAGAATTCTTTGACAATTTCATAAATGTATGTTCTGAGTTCCCATGCATTACCATCTCTTCCGCCACTTTCTGCTGTAGCCCTTCTCAGTCAGCTCCCTCCTACTTGTTGTCTTGTTTGTTCTCTTATGTTTTGTTTGACCTACTAAGTGTAATTTGCTTTGCTTATATGAGCATCAGTTGGAGGCTATTTAGAGAAACATGCACAACTTATCTGTGCTACAATGTGGAAGAAAATGGTACCACCCCCTTCAGCATCCATTAACTGCCTGTAATCTCTCCGTGAAGGGTAGGACTTCCTAAACCTCCTCACCGAAGCGTGATAAAAGGTCTTGAGAGTCTTGTGCACATATTGTTCATGTAACCGCATCTCCAGCGAGTTCATGTGTGCAGTAATCTTGTCGTGCCCAGGGACTGTTTTATTTCACCCCTCCCCAACCCATAGCTCTTACAGTCCTTTGACCATGTTTTCTACAGTATTCCCTGAGCCTTGGAGTGGGTGATATTGATATCCCATTCAAGGTTGAGAACTCCAGCTTCTCACTGTATTGCAGGATCCAGGATTCTTCCATCTTATAGTGCTATTATTTAACTGCCCAAATTTTATGACAGCAGTAGAGAAGGAAAAACAGAAGAGGGCTTTGTCAGGGAGATTTCCATGGGCTGGTCCTCGCTGGAGCACACATCCTTTCTACTCGTGTTCTGTGGACCAGAACTGCTGCTCACCCATTGCTTTCTGGGAACAAGTCTAGTCTCTAGAAATTGGGTGTGAGTTCTGGAGAGTGACTGGCCAAATCTCTAATACTCTGACTCCAGAGCAAGGAAATTTTGAAGGTTTGTTTCTGTTGCTAATATTTCAAGAGGAGACATGATATGATTGATGAGGGAGCAAAGAGGAGTGGAGAGTGATTATCTGAGACTTTTGTTTGTTTAATTTTTTTTTTTATGGCAGAAGAGCCTCTCTCTGTGTGTTGCTCTGGCTGTCCTGGAACTCACTTTGTAGACCAGGCTGGCCTCGAACTCATGAAGATCTGCCTGCCTCTGCCTCTCAAGTGCTGGAATTAAAGGCATGTGCCACCACTGCCCAACAATTTGAGAGTTTTTAGCCCGTAAAACTAGGTGAGCCACCACAAACTTGTAGGAAATGAGGCTGCAAGGAAACAGCTCACTGAAAGGTATTCGGGGCTTCAGCACCTTGAACCACTCTGAAAACACACCAGAGAAATCTTCCTTTGACACCTGAAGGAACAAATTTAGAGAGTCAGCAAGGCCATCTTCCCCAAGGAGGACAGGCTTCCCTGTGTTTAAATTTTCCTGTCTCCGATTTAGGCATTGAGCTGCAGAAGATGATTCTTGTGATTTGCCTTTTCTTCATTTCATCTTGATAAATACTCAGCCTTGGAGTGGCTTAGGAATGGGCTTCTTTCAGACAGAGTTGTGGTATGTGCATTTGGGATTTGCCTTTTTTTCCATTTCGTCTTGCTAAATGCTCTACCTTGGAGTGCACAGGAACAGGAGTCTGTCAGGTGGAGTTTTCACATGTGCATTTTTCAATAAAGGCATGCCTAAGAACCCTTGCTACTTAAACCATCCCCTATTGATCACTCCCCTGCCTGGGGAGAGTGAGCCACCTCCGGAAGAACAAGGATCCAGAAAGCTTGCAAGGCAAGCAAGCCAATGAGTGATCCATGTAGCATCATAGATCTGGTCCATGTAGCATCATAGATCTGGTGGCTACACACTTTTTATATTCTTTTTAAATTGGCCTCATGTGGAGCAGGATAACTGGCTGTTATTCTTTAAGAGACTTCATCAACCTCACACTTTATGGGAGAGATTCCTACAGCCCCCTAGTTATGTAAGGAAGTGTTTATTATCCACAGCAGTCCTCCTTTATAGTTTTGCATGCAGATGCCTCACTTAATAATCCAACCAGGGGGAGCAAGCCTGCTAGTCTAATGCTTGCTTCCTAGCTGTGCATATTGCAGCGAGTTTTTGCCTTTGGGGCAAAGCATTTGTGAATTTTCTGTCTTCAAGAACCTTCCATCCTTGTGAAACTAGCCCATCTTTATCTTAACAAGTCATTTGATGTGTGTTGTAGTCAAGTAGCCTTTACCAAGCAGTGGGTCTTATATAGAATGTAGTTAGTGGAACTCAAGGTTTTCTTTAGATTTCACGTAGGAGAAAGAAGAAGTCCAGAATGAACCATATTACCGTAGTCTCTTTTTGTGATTAATATTCTAGTCATTTATTTCTTACATATTCATGTCACATTTACTTTGTTGTGCCATGAGCTGAGTGCCAAGGATGAATAGATTTTGGCAGTGTGTCCAGTACATTCAGGTTGCTTATAGCTTAAGAAAAAAATCAGGGGAGGAGTTTACATTCAAGCAACTGTGCTATATGATATGGTAGGAGTTTGCACAGGTATCTTAGTTAAAATTTCTATTGCTGTGAAGGGACCTATGGCTACGGCAACTCTTTATAAGGAAAACATTTAATTGGGACTTACTTACAGTTCAGAGATTTAGTCCATTATCACTGTGTTAGGAAGCATGGCAATGTGCAGGCAGAAATGGTGCTGAAGAGGGGGCCGAGAGTTCTACATCTGTATCAGCAGGCAACAGGAAGAGGGAGTAACACTGGGCCTAGCTTCAGCATTTGAAATATCAAAGCCCACCCTAGCAACACACTATTTCCAACAAGGCCACAGCTACTCCAATAAAGCTATATCTCCTAATAGTACCATGCCTCATGGGGGCCATAATCATACAATGGACCCCCAAAGAAGTGATTCATTCAGCCTGCAGAAAAAATCAGAAAGAACTTACTCCTAGAAGAGCTTTACGAGCCAATGATGAGGCCACACACATTCCGGGTAAAGAGTGAGTGTAAATAAATCTACATGGTTCTCATTTCCTATGTGTGTGAGACACTTATTCTGCCACCCCAAACTTTCCCATGCTTCTAGGGCTCTCAGCTGACGAGAGCATGGAATGGGGGCTCAGCTGGAGGTGCCATGAGATGTGTCAGCAGGATCTCTCCTTCATTCTGAGGAGTCTGACATTCTCTTTTAGGAACTAGGGAGCCATTGATGGGTAAAAAGGAATGAAATTACTGACGCCTGCATTGTAGAAGCATCACTGTAGCAGGTCACCGCCAAAGGAACCCAGGGTTTTATGGTATATTTTATTCTGGACTGAAGAGGTGGAGACATTCATTTCTAAGGCTTTCAAGTGTTATCAAACATCTTTTGAGCATTAATGGGACTCAGATCTATGAGTTCATTCATGGGAAAGTACAAAACAGTCATGAATTCCTTTGCTCAGCATCTCAGCCCTAAATACTGACCTGAAGAAGATCGAGATCACCAGTCAGCTCATGCTAGGGCACTTACACTCCCCTGGAAAAGGTCACTGGTAAAGCAGAAAATTGCCCTCAGGTTCTGCTTTGACCTCACACTGCCAAATGATGTACCTTACATGAGAAAATACACCGCCGGCCCAAAAAGGGAGTGAGCCTCTTTTTTAATTGTTAGGCAAGTTAGAACAAGATGCTTTGTCTTTCCAAGTTAGTTTTCTTGTGTGTAAAAGTAGTGATGTTTTCTGGCAAGAGACTATAATGAGCTT
>JAQHUG010000095.1:2319024-2413047 GCA_028555095.1 Dicrostonyx torquatus | reverse complement strand
TTTTCTTGTTACAGGACATTCCCTATCACCTAGACAGCATCTCCTCTCAGGAAAACTGGTTCCTTCTCCAGATTGGTGTATTCTAATATATATATACATATTCTATATCCTCTAAAGGCTATTATTATTTCCTTGTGTGTGTGTGTGTGGTCTGTGTTTTCTGATAACCTCTCAATTCAACAATACCTATTTAATTTCACATATCAAATTCTCTCCTGTAAGAATTTGGTGTGATTTTTTTCATTTCCTCCCAAGATCTGGACTGGTATAGGATAGTAATCATAGCATAATTAGCAAACTGTTTAAGATCAAAGGGCAGGATGAACTCACAGATGGTTCCGATGTAATAGGCTTGATAGCAGTAGAAGCCCAGAGATGTCATAGCAAGGATGCTGGGGAAGGCTACCTGAGGCAAAGAACTTGGGTTCTGAAGTCTCCACTCAACCACTCATTAAGTGTTTTTTTTTAAACAATAGTTTATTCAACTTCTATAAAATTGAGGTTCTTTATATGGGAAAGTAGCATACATCAGTGGTTTGTGGTTTTTGACTCAATGAAATCATGCTTACAAACACTTAGTGGTGATATAGGTTTTCACATTTTCCTTCTTGTGCATATGTATGTGCATTATATGCTTGTCTATGTAGTAAGAGGTCAACATTGCGGGAGCATCTACCCTTTTGCCATTTTTTTCATTTAGCTAAAATATAATTGCATCGCCGAGCGGTGGTGGTGCAAGCCTTTAATCCCAACACTAAGGAGGCAGAGGCAGGCAGATCTCTGTGAGTTCGAGACCAGCCTGGTCTACAAGAGCTAGTTCCAGGACAGGCTCCAAAGCTGCAGAGAAACCCTGTCTTGGAAAAACAAAAACAAAACAAAACAAAAAAACCATAATTGCATCATTTTCCCCTCTGTCTCCTTCTATCCCTTCCATGTACGCACCTCTGCACTCCCTCCTAAATTCATGGGGCCTCCTCTTCTTTAATTATTGTTATTGCATATGAATGAATAAATATGTAAACATAACCTGCTGAGTCTGTTCAGTGTTGCCTGCATGTGTTTGTTTCTAGGGCTGACCTCTAGGTATCGGATAACCAATAAGGGGACTCCTTCCTGGGTAAACCTAATTCTCCCTCTCAGCAGCTGTCAATTTTTTGTAGCTCTTCATCTGGGGTGGAGCCCTGTGAGATTTCCCCCATTTATGTTGGTCTATCAACTCTTGTTGAAAGTGTTTAGGTCCTTTTTGGGCAACCGTGTTATTGAGATTTCATGGGTCTAACTTCCCTAGCATGGCTAGAAAGTGTAATCTCACAGCTGACATCCTGGTCCTCTGACTCTTAAAGTCTTCCTACCCCTCTTCCAAAAAGTTCCTTGAGCCTTAGGGGCAGGAACTGTGCTATAGATGTTTCCACAGGGGTGGGGCATCCCATAGTCAGTTGTTCTCTGCATTATGAGTAGCTGTGGCTTTCTTAAACGGTCTCCTTCTAATGCAAAAGGAAGCTTCTTAGGTGAGGATTGATGCCTACACTTATTGATGGATATAAGGATAAGAATTTGGATTGCACTTAAAAATTATATTGGTTTAAGTCAGGGACCAACTACTATTTTTCTTTTGTTGAAACAGGACTCTTATTGGCCTGCAGTTCCAGGGATCAGTTTGTCTCCACTTCCCCAGTGCTGGGATTACAAGTGTGCACCATCATGCCTTGCTTTATTATATGGCTTCTAGGATGGGGTGGGGGAAAGACTGATCCTATTGCTTGCAGGGACAGCCCTTTTATTCACTGAGATACCTGATCATCCTCGGTTTTTCTATTTCCGATGATGGGAAGATGGTGATGGTGAAAATGATGGGGATGAAGCTTACATTTCTGTAGTCACCCAGCGGACTGCCATTTGACATCAGCAGCTGCCATTACTGAAAACCTTTTATTGTGAAAGACACTGAAACATGGCTTATAGCCCAGTACTGAAGCATACAAAAATATTCTTTCCATTTCTACCTGTGGGAACATTGTTGACTGAAAATGAGTGACTTACCTTTCAGAAGTTAGTTTTAAGCACAAAGCAGAGCTATCTATAATGACTTAGAATGGCACAATGTTGGTTTGCAATGGCCCAGAAGGTGAGACAGGAAGCAGAAGATAGCATGATTTCTCAAAAGGGGGACACTTCAGTCTCCCACACCCACAGGGAAAAGCTCTCCTATAAGTCAGTGCCGTCCTCCATTGGGACGATGAACATAAGTTTATAATGTTTTACTGCAATGTTATATTCTCTCACTATTCAAAGCTCACACCTCATTCAAAGTCCCTACTTGACACAGCAGAGGGATACACTGTGTTTTCCCATTTTAGTGGACTTTTCTGGTTGGCATGATCAAATATTTGACAAGATGCAATTTAAGGGAGGAAAGATGCCTTTTGACATAGTTTGAGGGCATGCAGCATATCATGGAGGATAAAGAAGACATGGTGGCAGGTAATTTGTGGGTACAGGAATAGGGAACTTGTTCCTCTCATATTTTTCTGAAGGAAGAGGAAATCAGGTAAGAAGTGGAGCATGGCCATGAAAACCCAAGCCCCAGCCTCAGTGATGCTTCATTCAGCATCCTAAGGTTCTACAACCTTCCAAAACAGCAGCACCACGTGCTCAAATACATAAGCCTATGGGAACATTTCACATTCAAACAACAGCGCTTTCTAGAGATTTACATGAGCCCCAGAGACCTTATGTTTGGACATTCTAGGATTTGTCTTTTGTTCATGGTAGCATTGGTTGTGGTTGACAAGTCATTGTTTAAGTCAGCATGGTCCATTTGAAAACAAGTTGGTCATAGAAAACACTTGTCAAAGTTGTAAGCTTGGATCACCATGTGCAGGTACCATAAAGTCTAACTTGAGAAATTCTTACTGAAGGAAGGCTGACCCTTCCAACCCCTAAAGAAAACCTTTTCTCTTCTTCCATTCCACACCCAGATGGGAGTAAGAGGGCATTAAGCCTACATTCTCCCTTCACTGCCTGTTATACCAAAATCAGGACTGTATTATTGTAACAGAACACTGTTACTCAGGATTTTGTTTCTTACAGCTGGGAATAAGGCTTAAATCTTTGCCTCAGTAGGTGAATTAGGATCCCAGATTGGGACTTTGCATCCAGTAACCATACACCTTGCACTTATGCATGTCATTAAATCTGACTGAAAGATAAGCAAATTGAGGTCCTAAAACAAACATGCCCCAAGACATGCAGCTGGTAAATTCTGAGACTTGGATCAGAGGGCTGTGTTTATTATGTATGATTTTTACTTCTCTTCTTTTTTGGAAAACTAGGAAAATGGTTGATAGGTTGATTGATTTCAAATGAGAGAGAAGAAACACTTGGGTATTCATCTGGAAGAGAACATTGTACACCAGACTTATAATAAAACTTGGAAGTGTTCAGTTAAGTGTTGTAGTATTTTGCCTTTAAGGAGAAAAATGAGGTGAGTGTAAAGAGAGATGACATTGTGTCTGGCCAAGTGAACTCTTTGAGGTGAAAGGCTGTAATACAATACAATATATACTTGTAGAGCTGTTGTGATGGCATGGTCTAGTTCTGACATCACTGGTGATGGGCTGTGAGAGGCATTTTCGTGAACCTTTCCTCCTCTATCCACAGAACTTATGATGCTGCTACCTTTTATTTTCCGTCTTCCTTGTTTTAAGAGCACCAGAGAGAGAAAGATATGACCTTATAAATTACAAACAAATTAATGTGTAT
Source organism: Dicrostonyx torquatus (assembly GCA_028555095.1). Classification (NCBI taxonomy): domain Eukaryota; kingdom Metazoa; phylum Chordata; class Mammalia; order Rodentia; family Cricetidae; genus Dicrostonyx; species Dicrostonyx torquatus. The sequence continues at coordinate 2,409,285 of JAQHUG010000095.1, read as the reverse complement.
ATACACATTACATATATATGAGGAAAAACTGATTTACCAAAATAAGAAAAGAAAAAAGTTCAAACCCTATCATTGTTTTACATATAAATTTATTCAGACAAGTGTTTATTAAAATCTTACTGTGAGTAGGGCATGGTGGCACATGCCTTTAATCTCAGCACTTAGGAGTCAAAGGCAGGCAGATCTCTGAGAGTTCGAAGCTAGTCTGATCTATATGTAGAGAGAGTTCCAAAACAGGCAGAACTACACAGAGAAACCCTGTCTCAAAAAGGAAAGAAGGAAGGAAGAAGAAAGAAAGAGAGGGAGAGAGGGAGGGAGGGAGGGAGGAAGGAAGGAAGGAAGGAAGGAAGGAAGGAAGGAAGGAAGGAAGGAAGGAAGGAAGGAAGGAGGCAAGCCTACTGTACTCTTAGTACTGTTTTGATATTGCAAGAACATCACCAAATGTAGTAAAGGTTTCTGCTCTCATGGATCCTCCAGTCTCTTTAGCAGTGAAGATAAGTTTTGAGAAATGCATTATGAAGCAATGTGATCATTGTGTGAATATGATAGTGTACATAGACAAATATAGAGAAATGCAATCTTGAAAGGTATGTTTTCCTCCAAACTGCTTCTCAGTTTTGTGAGCTTAACAGTTCAGAGGGTGTCTTGGAAGAAGAGCTGGGTGACCACGACTTCTTACTTCAGGGCATAGGCAGTGTGTGTTTACTGATTTGTTTGGGGTTCTGGGGCACTCACTATACCATGTCTTTATAGCCTGGTTCAGCTTCTAGTCTCCATATCACCCCGTCCCAAGCTAGAGTTATTCTACCCTTAAAAGCCCTGAAACTTGGCATTGACATTGTGTTCTTACAGGTAAAGTTCCCTTCAAGCATCATCCGCCAACCAGTGTGGTATAATCCAGATGGAAGATTTGCTCTGCTAAACAATTTTTCTCCACATTCAGATTGTCTCAAGTTTCAAAAACAAAGGCAAAAAGCAACCAAACAACCAAACTCCCACCAACTGCCTTCACGCCAGCCCTTAGGGCTAAGCCTTCACTCACACACCATGGAGTAGCTACTGATGTTTGAACTGCTGAAACCATCAGAACTGATGGTGAGTTCAACATCACAGTTAAGTCCAGCCCTTTCCCTCAACATTCCTCTCAAATATGCTTTCCTGTTAGCCAGGATCCTGGTGCTGAGAAGGGGCATTTCTGTGCATGGTCTTTAAACCTCATTGTGAGAGATCTCCCCCATCAGATACAATTCTTCTGAAGGCTTCATTAGTCTTATTGCATTTAACAGCTCCTACCACCTTGCCCTTCAGGATCATAGCTCCAGCGAAGTGGGATATGCGTGACCACTGAGTGGTACCGTCGCTAACTCCACCTTTGTAGTTAAGTCATTGCAAATTTGTTCCCCACATCAGTGATTCTTACAGGCAACACTGCAAGTGGATGGTGTCTGCTTTAGGGTCCATCATAAGTGAAACAAGATGAGATTAGACTAAGCACAATAATGTATTCAAGAGACACAGTGATTGGAAGTCACATGAGACAGCTGTTGCTGAAGCACAGCATACTGTTTCCCTGTGCACTTTTAAAAAGGTTTTGTTTGCCAGGTGGTGGTGGTATGCCCGCCTTTAATCCCAGAAAGGCAGAAGCAAGCAGATCTCTGAGTTCTTGGCCAGCCTGGTAAGAGATACACAGAGAAACTCTTTCTTGAAAAACCACACACAAAGAAACATTTTATTTTTATTTTTTAAATTATTTGGACATGTGTGTGTGTGTGTGTATTGTATACAGAGAAACCAGAAGAAGGTGTCAGCTGCCCTGGAGCTGCTGTAACAACTAGCTGTGAGTTGCTCATCTGAGTACTGAGAACTCCACTTGGGTAATCTGTAAGTGCAGTGTGCACTCTGATCTACTGAGCTATCTCTCCATTGCCCTTCCCCTAACTTTTTTTTTTTAAATAAGTGGAGTAAAATAAAAGAAGCTATGTGGTTACCATGTACCAGTAATGAAATATATTTATTACTGTTACCTAGTGTATCATACCTTACCCAATTACGCATGTTGTATTTCTGTATGGTATTACAGACTGAAAGCAGACAAGAATTCTGCCACTGAATCACCTGTCTGCCCCTGGTGACCCACATCTGTGACTGGTAGTACAGTAGGTGTGATTACCTTAATATCACCACAAATTGGCATAAACTTCCTTGGGCTATAATGTAAAGGAGACTATGATGTCACACAGTGATAGGAACTTTTAGCTCTGTTTTTGTCTCAAACAATTATTACTTATACTTTGTTATTGGCCAAAACAGTATGCAGTGTATGGTTGCATACCTGTACATAGGTGCACAGAAGAGAAGAGCTGTGGGAATAAAAAGAGTCAAAGGGATGGGGCAACAAGAATTGGAATAAGGAGTACATTTTATCATCAAATACAGTGATTGGTGGGATTAGGTTTACATGGTCCTGAACTGGACATTTCTAAACATTTGAATAGAACTCAACAGTTTCCGGAATGTATTTAAGGGCAGGACACATTCCTTGAGAGCAATGCTGACATGTCATTTCTATGCTGGAGAGTGAAAACTGATTTGTCAATGCAGGTTCATCACTGAAGTCAAAGACATTGCAGTCTTGTTTCCATCTGCCTCGGATACTACTTGGAAATTAACTGGCATGGTTTCTCTACAGATAGTTAAGTCTAGAAATAAGCATTAATTTTTATAATGCATTGTGATTTATTCGGCCTCTGATTCAATACATTAATTTGAAAGGACTGGAATAAATGTGATAATAAACTGTATGCTGTGCATGAGAACATCTACACATTGTTCTTCATAAATTAATGGTTGTTTACTATTTATTGCTTCTCAAATAGATCATTTTTTTAGAGATAGAGTGTACACGCTTTTTTTAAGGGTGAGTAGAAAAAAATTAAATTCATATTTGGTCATCTATAGTAAGCAGGGACTAAGTTTGTGAATTTAATTTGAAACCAATTTTGTTACTTCTCTCTCACCTGCATTGCCAAAGGGACTCATTTTCAACAACCTTTGAAAAAATTTGGCAGTAATTCTTCCACTAGTGTTCAAATTTATTCATCAAATGTATATCTGGAACATTTTTATCATTTCACAAGAGTTATTATTTTTGCATTGGAAAATGTATTCAACTTTTTGGCAGTCATCAGCCTATATAAATCAAAGTCAAGTTCCATTCTAGCAAAAACATTTCAAAAAAAGAAAAAAACACCACCATTTAACAATGTAGGGTTTTTTTCTTATTTTTAATTGAAGGAGGAAGTATTTACTTGGATCATGAAAAAGTACTTGAAAGAAATATACAGTCCACGAGTCACATTGAGATAAAACGTGGACCAGAAAGAGGTGTGAGTAGGGATGGCTAAAGAGGGCAAATGGGGATGACCATGTTCAAAATACGTTATGTGCATATATGAAAATGCCACAATGAAGCTATTGTATGAAAATGAAAATTGTATTTTGTACAATTATTAAAAACTAATTTTAAAATAATACGTATTATCATTGCTAAAATTTATATAGTTCATCAATGACTTAGAGAGTCGCTAATTCTTTTATCGTGTATAAAATCTCACCGTAAATGTGGGGCAGAAAGAAGCATTAACTGAGTTCTCCTTGGTGCTGAACGAGTTCCTGGCTCTCTTGAGCCCTAGCTCGGTATCGCATGCTGTGCAAAGGGCTCCTGAAACACAAATTCGTGTTGATAGACACTGCACCATCGCGCTGAGGACGACGGGAAGAAGGAGCAGCGTGACTGGAGTTGGAGCAGTGCTGGCAGCAGCAAGGATGCGGAGTCAACTCCAAGCTCTCTGCACTGTTCAGCTCATTTTAACCCTTTGCACTGGATGCCCATGTGTCCTCACTGCCCAGGCAAGCGCTTTCAGATACAGGAAGTCTAAGTGTCTTGAGAACATATGCTTCACCCATGTTGGTTGGACTGCAAAATACTGTATATTTTTCCTCTATGGTGAAATATGATATGAATGCATTATTGTAACCATGGATATGCCTTCTTCCTTTGTCCAAGAAGTGCTCTCTGTAACCAAAGGCAAACTTTTTAAAAGCAGCCTTATTATTCTATCATGGTAATCACTAGTTCATTGCTCTTTCTTCTCATATGATGGCTGAAATCTTGAATATAGTTACGATTTCTTTGAGAGAAAGGGGGAAAACATGAAATACTTATACCCAAAACTGGCAGGGGTATGAACATAAAACCCTCTTGGGTGAAAAAGCATCACAGCTCACACAGTAACTTTAGAAGGACTTCTATTTTATGCTTGCGATACTGAAATGATCTCTAAACTCTTGCTTTAGTGTTCTGAGTGGATGCTGCAAACTGCTGGAGTGTAAGCTGTATTTGTTATCAGATGTATTTCTGCGTGACTTGGGTGAGTATTATATCATTATAAATATCTCAGATTTGGAGAAGTGGGTGAGTATGTGTGTGTGTGTGTGTGTGTGTATGAGAGAGACAGACAGACAGACAGACAGACAGAGGGTGTCGTAGCTTAGGCTGGCTTCAGTCTTGCTATGAGATGATGACCCTGAACTTCTGATCCTTCTACATCCACGTCCTGAGTGCTAGGAATACAGACAGGCATTGTATCACTGCATTCTGCTTATAATGTGCCAGGAATCAAACCTAGGGCTTTGGCATGGTTGAACAAACACTCTATATAATAATGTGCTACACCCCAGCCCTCACATTAGCATGTTTGCAGATTCACTTTATTTTTTAATTGTGTGTGTGTGTGTGTGCATGTGTGTGTGCGTGCATGCGCGTGCACACATGAGAGCAGGTATTAAAGAGGTCAAGGAGGCTGTTGAATTTTCTGGAGTTAGAGTTACAAGCAGTAGTGAGCCACCTGATGTTAGTGCTGGGAACTGAACTCTGCTTCTCTGCAAGAATAGCAAGCACTCTTAACTAACTGCTGAGCTCCGGCTCCCTTCACATTGAATTTTATATTTCTGTTTCACTTGACATATCTAGCCATTCTCTACCTGCATGCCATTATGGTAAAACTCTGGGCAAGAGTTGTGTTTCCCTTTATGGGTTCTGGAGAGTCTGACTCATTCTTCTTTAGTGATAGCTACTCTGCTTCCCCAAAATGCTTGTCTGACTCTATTCGGACTGGGATGTTTCATGGTTCAAAGCAGACACAGAAAAACAAGGTACTTGATCATTAACTCACACCTTTTTCCTCTCCCTCAAAGTGTTGCCTTCCTTTGATTTTATATATATTTTATATAAAAACTCCCAATTACCATCAGGGTAACCAAAATGATGTGACGCTCATAGGAAAAGCTCAATGAACCAAGGTAGGGACTGGTTTGTTTCTTTCCTGTGTCTACTAAAACGGTAATACTTGGTCCAGAGTCTGAGATCAAAGGATATGGACTGTTGGCATCTCCTAAGCTTTTCCCAGCAGGAGGAGGCCAAGTGGAAATTCTCAGCAGACCTCCAGCATGCTGAGCTAATAATTGGAGCCAGCACAAGCTGTCCTGTCAGGACAGGGTGAGTGAGTCCATTGTCAGACCCTTCTCTGCCCTCCCACTCCTTGTATTCAGCAGTCCTTTTCTTTTGCAGCCCATTTCAGTTGCCTTTTATGTGACCCAGTGGATAGAAACCTTAATGTCGGTGCCATTAAATCAGTATCTATAAAAAAAATGTGAAAATGCTAAACCCCGGCAGGAAGTATGTTCTGATACTGATAAAAAGTACAGTTAGTGAAAACGAAGGATTTCGGCACGGAAGGAAAAATGAAGGTACAACTCTTTTGGCTCACTCAGAACAGGCACAAAGTCTCACAAAATAATATTATTTGTTAAGTGTATTTATCACTATTTTCATAAGATTGTTTACCCATTAAAAATTAGTTCATGGGTGGAAATGGACATGAATGTCTCTGAATGTCTTTTTATGAGGATAGGTCTTTAAGATTCTGGGACTCTTAAGAGTGTGTGTGTGTCCTTGTCTCTGTGTGTGTGTGTGTGTCGAAAAGAAAGCAGAGGTGTTTTAATTGCTGTCTTCTGTCTTAGCTACATTTGTTTGAGATTTCACAGAGGTGGTTCTGCACATCTATTGTGCTCTCAGAGGAATCAATAGAGCCTGTATGAGGAAAAGTCATGCCAATTTCCCATGAGCTTTGGAGAGATAATTCTATTGGCTATGTTCTGATCATATCTTAGTGTTCTACAGATCTAATAGACTCAGAAAACTCTCACATACCACAAATATGCTTTGTTGTTGTGTGAGAAATAAAACCTACACACCTGAAAATAAAATTCTCTTTTTTATCTAGCTATTTCTTGTTTATCCTTTTCTCAAACAAGTTTTAGCATTCTGATCACCTTCCTTATCTGAACAAGATAGCTTTCTCTTTGCTGCCAGAACATCATATAAAATCCTCCACATCAGTGGTTCTCACCTCCCTAATGCTACAACTTCCAATACACTTTCAATACACTTCCTCGTGTTGTGGTCACCCCCCAACCATCAAATTAACTTTCACTGCTACTTCACATCTGTAATTCTGGTACTATTATAAATCATAACAGAACTATCTGATACGCAGGATGTTTGATATGTGACACCCATGGAGGGGTCGTGACTCACCAGCTGAGAACCAATGTTCTACATCCTCTTGTGATAAGCATTCATTCCGTCAGACTCCAGCCAATGTTTCTTTGAAAGCAGCATTTCCTTCATCTTTCCATCCTCAGTGCCTAGCCTGTACTAAGAGCTCAACGCGGAAGGAATGCGTGAACAACTGAATGAAGAAATGGATTGCTATGTTTTCAGTGGTTACTGGGTTACCCTCATACCTAGATTTTATATAATATTGAACCAAGCATATCTGGTGTTGTTAGTTGTTAATTTCTTTTCATCAATTTGTTCATAGTGACTTAGTACGTATCATGTTGTAACTTAACGTAAATATGAAGTGAGATTTCAAATTGCTAATTTGAAATTAGCATTGGAATCGCCTATGGAAAAATATGAAGTCTTGAAAGAAGAGATTTGGCCCTAGGAAAAGTCAGGGGGTACATGGAAACACTGACTAAGACATGTCTGGCTGCCACAGCGTGGAGGAAGTTTGTAGAACTTACACTTACCTCTCGGCCAGGCCACTTCAGTAAGAAGATGGACGATCCTGTGCAGGCCCATTGCAGTTGATTCCCGCCTGAAAAGGAAAAGTTAGTCTTCTCTAGTGGAGTCTCACTTGGTCTATTAACCACACTTCAGGGTAGGCACCATGTCCACAAGTAGTTAGGCAACACAAAGGGAACTCAAGAACTCGATAGCACTTTTGTAGATGCTTTGTCTCATTCTGTTTTGCTGGTGGAACTTTTGCATTGCTAGTCTTTTGTTTGTGTGTTTCTTATTTTTGCTGTTCATTTTTTTTTTAAAGAGAGAGAAAGGACTTGGGAGTTGAGTGCATGGGATGAGTTGGGGGAGGGGAAAAGCATTATCAAAATATATTGTGTGAAAATATTTTTTCAATAAGTAAATAAATAATAGGCGGATGTGATTAGCAAACTTGTGTACAGATTAGGCTTGCCACTGTGGGAGAGGACAGGAAGTGCTACAGTCTAATCTTTGAGCTTAATTCGTCCACATGTATGCCTTTGTTGCTGCATTATTTAAATTCTGTTTGATTGCTTGTGAGGGAGTCCCACACTCTCCCAAGACATACTTTTATGATGTCACCTTGGAGGAGGCATGCTACCCAGTGCTTGAAGATACCTGCTGTTCCCTTCTCTTCTGTCCATTTTACATGTCACTCCAAATGCCTCTGCCACAGAGGTTTAGGGAAGTCCCCAAAGTCACAAAAATTAAGACTCTTGTTTCTGTGAGCACCTTTGAGTTTCTTGTCCTTAGCAACACCAAAAAGAAAGGCAAAAACCAAAAAACAAACAAACAAATAAAAAACCCCAAAACCAAAAAGCTCCCACATGATTCCAAAGGGGAGATTTTGAGTGAAAGCCTAAGCCTCGCAAAGCAAAGAGGCCTTTTCTGGAAGGGAAGCAGCCACTGAACTGTGGCTCTTAAGGAAGCATGTTGCCCTTGTGCACAGCCTCCTGTATCAGAGCTTTGTGATTTCTTGTGTTTGTCTGTTTGTTGCTCTAAGAGCCAGGCAACTGCAGCCCAAGACTTAAATGTGTTCAGTGCCAGAGCCTGGCTCTAGGATCTCTGCAGGCAGATGAAATCATTTCAAAGCCCACCACACATCCGAAAATACTCCAGAGGCAAATCACATTACAAGTTTGCCTTTAGCTTTAAGCGCAAATAAGACAGAATGAATCTAAAGTTGGGATAGCTTTTCCTTTAAATCTTTGTTGTCAATAGGGAATCCAAACTCAACAGAATTGACATTACTAGATAAAGGGGATCTGCTAAAAAATACAGTGGAGACTTCTTCCTGGTTAGTAAATATTGTGACATAGAACGTGTGGCAGCTAATGGAAAAGCAGGATCCGCTATGAGATGCAGCAGCATGTGGTTTTAAGGAGGGCCAAAGGTCATGCATATGTCCTTCTGTTTATTTGCAACTGTGATTCTCTTGCTTTTAGTGGTCCTTAGTTACCCCAGAGAGATGAGGCACAGTCCAGGCCACGACTTCCAAAAAAGATGTTTCTCCATTATCAACAGTAACTCATCCAAAAATACCAAACAAACAAAAGAAAACTGGCCATATTTTGAAAATATATTTTATTTTGTTGTTTTGTTTTGAGACAGATCTCCTGAGACCCAGGCTGGTTTGATCTCACGATCTTTCTGCCTCAGCCTCCCAAGCACAGACACATATTTTACCTTCAATAACAATGGAGAATACGCTTACACTTCCAATACAGAGGAGTCCTTTCCATATTTGGAAGTCTAACTATAAAATGTTTTCTTCTCTGCTTCTTGTCGAGGTTGGATAAAATTAATATTGAGCCATGTAGACTACTTTTTCACTGTAGCCCGCTTCTGACATACATGTTCCATGGAAACAGGGCAGAGGTCAGTTTTTTGTTTTGCTTTTTAGAAAGAAAAGTGCTTTATTTAATCTAATCTCCACTGACCCCTTTTCTGCCTTAATTTTCATAAAAATGTCCATCTAGATCAAAATTCTGCTTTGTTTTATTTTCAGTTTGATATCTATCAGTGAATGTCAGGGAAACAGAAAATATCGCCAATTGCAGTGTTTTCACAGAGTTTATGTGTAAAGAAGGTTTGTTGCAGCGTCTCCGAAATGTTGGAAACCACAAGACATTAAAAATTACTGAAAGCCGTGTCCCTACTGTCATAGGAAGGCTTGTATAGTTTACTTGAAACCCAAGCATTAGCAGCTTTTGAGGTTGCCATCCCTAATTATGTGTCCTGCAGGTGGCTACAGTGTGGTCCTACCAGGAGCAGATGAATAGGGAGGGCCCAGATGAGGCCCTTTCACTAGACAGTGTCAGTACAAGTACTTTGAATTTCATAACAATAGATACAAGGAACTTGAACTAGCAAAAATCCACAAGTGTAGTAAGCATGAACTTCTATTCTATGCCAGGTCTTTAGATTTGATGAAAGACAGAGAAAGGAAGAGACAGAGATGGAGAAAGAGAGACAGAGAGGGGGACACACACACACTGCCCACAGAGAAACCTTATAACCAAGGTCATACATTAGCTATAAGCCCACCTTAGTAGCAGTGCACCATCCCCTCTCCTTTGAAGTTTCTAATAAAGGGCTCTACTCCCGGAGTCTGGTGTGTGAGCATCCTCTTTAGTTCTCAAGCAGTCCACGAACATGGCTTGGAATCTCCAGCTGGTTCTGTCCGTAAGAATCCAGTAAGATGGTCAAAATCCCCAGCTGTTCACAAAGTACAAACCTTTTTTTCCAACAAACATGGTTTTAAATTAAATATGGCAGCATTTGAGAGAATTGAGTGCTTTTGTGTTAAAAAGGAATCTATTTGTGTGATATTTAAAGTTTTGTAGTGGTTGAGATTGAACAGACCAGTCTCGTAATTCCAATATAAAATGCATAATTGACTAATTGATTTAGCATTGTAGTTTCAGGTTGAAATAATAATAAATTGATCTACAGTGTTGGAATATTTAAAAGTCTCTGATTCACCATATTTATAAATTAATTCATTTGATTTAAAAGGTTTATTTAATTACTCGGGAAGGTTTTAAGTCAGACAATTGAGGCACTTAAAGAACATCAGATATATTAAATTTATAAGTGAATTTTAAATTGTTTGAAGAGGTTTAATTAACTGTTTGTAAATGAAGCTAGGTATTTTTCTAAGTACCCTTAAAAGCAGTTTCTGGAAATTCCTCCATCATAAACAGAATTGAATTTGTAAACTGAAATGAGAAGCTTAAAGAAAAACCAGGTCTTCAAATTTGCACCATGAAAAAAATATTTAAAAGATTTACCATTACCCTGATGTTTCCTGAGCACAAAGGCTCTCTTCAGGGACTTTAGAAGCCGAAGCACAGCGCACACTTTCGCCTTCTTCCCTTCTGCGGAGAAGGGTCTGCTCTCTCTTTATGCTTATTCTTCACTTCTCTCTTTTTTCAGCAAACTGGATGAAACTTGACCTCTTCTTTGTTGTCATCATAATCTCAGTCCTCCTTCCTTCCTTCCTCTCTGGTTTGTTTGTGAGACAGAGTTTCACCCTGCAGCCTATGCTAGCCTGGAACTCAAGATTCAGGGCTAGAACTAAAAGCGTGTGTCAACATGCCCGTATGGTTGTTTTGTTTTGTTTTGTTTTCCTATTTTTGTTTAAAAAAAAGGGGGGGGAGGGGATCGGTACAAATGTGGTGTTTGGCAAACAATGGGTAGTGATAGGAATCTGGACAATTTAAGTAATCATACTATTTGTGATCGTTTGTGTTGTCTACTTGAAAGGTTCTGGAACCACGTAGTAGACAAGCTTCCAAGCAACACCTGTGAGGTGTCGTATTGATTAAGTTAATGAGGTATTAAGATGCAAACTAGAAGTGGGTGGCACTATTCCCAGGCTTGGATTCTGTCCTATAAAAGGGGAAGCACAGCTTAGCATAAGCTTTTGTCATTGTTTTTCTCCTCTTCTAAAAGCTCAGTGAGACCTCCCTTCCTTAAGATCCTGGCACTGTAGCATCCCAACCATGATGGAACTGGGAGCCAAAACAAGCCCTTTCTCCCTTAAGTTGCTTCTTTCAGTGTATTTATTATGGAAGCAAGAAAAGAAAGCAAGACAGAAAATTGGTACTGAGAAGTGGAGAGGTTGCTGTGATTCTGGGGAAGCATGCGGTTCTGGAGAATTTGGAACAGTTTTGTGGCCAGAATGTAGAAGAGTTTGGTGCTTTGGGCCGAAAAAGTTCTAGCATCTGGAGCAGAGCTAAATAGACCATTCTAGTGGGCGTTGAAAGAGAAGACTACTGAGAGAATCATGAGCCGTGGAGGTCTAGTGCACACAGTTCTGGAGGGAAATAAGGACTCTCAAGAACTGGAGTGGGGGCCTTTTATGCACTATTTTCAGGGATTTCAATTTATTCTGCTTGTGATCTAAGAACTGAGTGAACTTTAATTTAGAGATAATGAACTAATCGTCTTTGCAGAGTAAAATCGCAAGGCAGGAGAGCATTCTGCTTAGTGCTTAAACAGTAATTGTTAAAGCAATCAACATCACCAAAGAGAAACTTCTTGAATGGAATGGGAACCACTGGAAAGGTGTCAGTAGGGCACAACCCCACCCACCAGAGGTCTCATCTTGCAAAGATTCAAACTCTTTTGAAAGAAGAAAGCCTAACTAAACAATTCAAATACAACCTAAACAATTGTTTCCCCAAAATTAGCATTCAGAAGCTGATGCAATTGACTCAAAGAGGCCAAGTTCCATCTCTAGCTGGCAGTAAAGTTTGGTAGCATTGTCTATATGGTACTGATTTCTACAAGTATGAAGGATGCAAGATTTGGGTGGAAAGGCTACGATGTCATACTATGGTTCTAGAAATGGGTGGGGTGGTTAGAATCCCTTCAGAGGAAAGCTGAAAGACCATTGTATGAAGCTATCAAAGGTGACATATAAGTTGAAATGGACAGCTCACGAGAGCGGAGATGCCATTATGGGATGTTGTGGAATATTACTTTAACTATGTAACGGTGTGTTGCATTTGTTTATGCTGTTTAACTGTAAAGATGTGTTAAATTTATTTTACCTTGCCAGCCTAAGGTACCTGATTGGTCTAATTAAAAGCTAAATGGCCAGTAGCTAGGTAGTAGAGGGATAGGCAGGTCTGGCAGTCAGAGAGAATAAGTAGGAGGAGGAATCTAGGCTTGAGAGAGAAGAGAACAAAGAAAGAGACAGAGAGTCATGGGGCCACCCAACTAGTCAGACACACAGGAAGCAAGGAAGTAGGACATATGGAAAGAAAGAAAGAAAGAAAGGAAGGAAGGAAGAAAGAAAGAAAAGGAAGGAAGGAAGGAAAAAAGCCCCAAGGCAAAATGTAGATGAAAAGAAACAAGATTTAAAAAGCTAGCTAGATACAAGGCTAAACTAAGGATGGGCATTATAACTAATCTTAAGTCTCTGTGTTATTATTTGGTGTGGAAATTTATTTGAGACACACGATAAAGGGCACAGGTACAGTAGCGGAAAGGGCTCCTCTGTAGATGCAGACAAGCCAGACAGGTCGGTGGTTGACGCAGGGAGAGAGAGAGCTCTCTGCCTGGGTTCCCAATATTTATACACCTCCTGGGACTCGGTGACCCGGCCCCCTTAGGGGTGGCAGCAGGGTGTGGTCACAGGCCAAGGGACCACACCCCTTCAATTTGGGGCTAGTGGTCCAAGAAAGCCTGCTACAATGGAATATCTACTAAAGAAGCTTTCAGGAATGGGATGGACCAAGCGTAAGGAAAAACATGCTGCAGATTGCAGGTGTGGAGGTATTATTGGTTGTTTTTACTTTTTACTCTTTGGGCTTTCAGAGAGCCTACCACTCAGTTCCCAAATAAATCACACAGAGTCTTATTATTACTTACGAATGCCCAGCCTTATCTTGACTTGTTGCTAGCCAGATTTTCTTAACTTAAATTATCCTGTCTACCTTTTGCCTTTGGGCTATTATCTTTCTCTATTCTGTATACTTTTCTTAACTTCTTACTCCATGGTTGACTGTGTAGCTGGGTGACTGGACCTGGTGTTCTCTCATCTTTTCTTGCCCCTCCTCCATCCTCTCAGATTTCTGCTACCATTTATTCTCTCTGCCTGCCAACCCTGCCTATCCTTTCTTCTGCTTGGCTATTCACTATTCAATTCTTTATTAGACCAATCTGGTGTTTTAGACAGGCAAAGTAGCACAGCTTCACAGAGTTAAACAATTGCAATATAAAAGAATACAACCCATCTTTGCATCATTAAAGCAAATGTCTCACAGCATAAATAAATATAACACATCTTAAAATAATATTTCACAACAGCTGGGGGCTATCCAAAGCCTTTGAAAACCAGATGTTTGCAGCATGACATCCAGATGTTAGACATGGAGCTAGAAAATTTGGTGTTTGCCTTGTTGATTTCAGTCTTGCTTTGGTCTGACTACTCCCTGCTACACCCCAATTCTTTCAATTTTGGATAAGCATATTTATTCTGTATCACTGTAGGTTAGAAGCACATCACTTATGTTTTGATGAGAGGGAAGGCTAACCATTGAGAAACATCCTCAGATCTTAGATGAGACTGAGATTTTGGACCTTTATTGCCCGGATACACTTCAACTACAGCATGCTGCTGCTTGGGTGGACTTTTAAAGGGTGTTAGAATTTCTAAAGACTATGGAAAATTTAAAGTTGGATGGAATATATTTCACTCTATGAGATTGTTATGAGTATATGAGGACAAGGAGAGAAGGTCAAGGCTTAGAAGCAACATGGATAGGTGTCAAATTGACAAGGGGTAATCTTTATTAATCTTTATCAAGATTAGTGGTAGTTGTCAAGTTTACAGAATCTGGAACCACATAGGAGCCAAGCTTTCAGGCACTCCTGTTGAAGAGTTACGTTGACTAGGTTAATTGAAATAAAAAGATTCACACTAAAAGTAGGTTGCACCAGTTTCTGGGGTTGAGCCCTTGACTATATGAAAAAGAGAAAGCTAGCTGAGCACAGGATTGGTTGCTCTGTTTTTCTCTACTGTGGGTGCTCTAAGACTCAGCTCCTTTACACTCCTGCCACAGTGACTTCTCTGCCATGATGGATTATAACCATGAGCCAAACTAAACCTGCTCTCCATTCAATTTCTTTGCCAGGATATTTAAATCATGACAGTGGACAAAGAAACCTAGACAGTATTTAACTGATTATTGTGCAGTGGTTGTCCCATTGTATAAATATTTTAAACTTTTTTTTTCACCCAGAAATCAGAGTTTAGTAAGAAAGCTCTCCTATGAAAAATGCTGGGCTCAGGACTGAGGGCATGGTTCAGTTAGTGAAGTCTTTCCATGGAAGCATGAAGACCTTAATCCAGAGTCCCAGAACCTACGTAGAAAGATGGGCATGATGGGCGGCACATGGCAGACATTTTAACCATAGTTCTGTGGGAGGTGGGTGACATAGGTAGTGCAAGAAAGGGACGTTTTCAGAGTTTACTGGCTAGCCAGTCTAGTCAACCAGTGAGCTCCAGGTTAAGTGAGAGAGTGTCTCAAAAAGTAAAGTGGGAAGTGATTGAGGAAGATAGCTCATGTGACATCTAGCCTACACACACACACACACACACACACACACACGTCCATGCACATATATGCACACATACATGTACATGCACATATATGTATATACATGCACATACAAATATGCACTAACATGCACACCACACACATATACACATAATAATTTTTGATACGTTTATTAAAAATTGAAGATGGAATGTATGCCAAATCCATGTCAGAGACTGAACTAACCTCTAGGTCACTTGTTTTAGTATTTTGGTATTTAAGCAAAAGTGCTCTCCGTGGTAATGTGCTTGGGTGTCACTTAAATTCCACCTCAGAAAGAGATGTAGAATTCAGCAGCTTTCTGAATCATACCAAACATTTAGAGCATAATGTAGTGTTTAACAACAATTTTAAAGGAAAATTTGTTATATGTACATATGTTCATGTTCCACTGAAAAATATGAAATATAAAAGTATTGTCTATAAATAAAATAAAAATATTGTATTGCATATAAATAATACAATTTCCTATCACCTATTCCTTAGTCAGTATCTTTGTGTTGAACAATTAAAGCCCATGCTTTCTGGTTCACTCTCATCTATCTGTGGATGCTGGCACCTGTGTCATCCCTGTCTTTTCTTACCTGTAACATCATGCTGCCCTGCCCGTGTGCCTTAGACCCTGCAATGTCACCACACACTGGACTGGCTTCTGCAGCAAACACTGTCTTCTTTCTTGAGAGCGGTCTCTGGCTGCTGGAGCCCACCCATTCCCCCACTAAGTCCCACAGAGTCAAGACCTAGCCCTTAACCCCATCGGCCCACAGTAAGAGTCTGATATACTATACTAGCCCCTCTTCTCAGAAGGGTTAATTTTGAGGCATTGTTTTCTATGCTGTTTCCAAATTCCCCAGTGTGGATTGTCATCTTGACAGTTCATTGATAATAATCACACTCTCTCTCTTGCCAGAACACCTCTTGTTTTCATTTCACTATCCAGCTCTAGGTCTGTTTTTGATAGAAAGCTGAACTATAAAATATTTTTTGAACCAAATGCCATTTAAATGAAATTAATCAGGCATAAAATTTAGTTAGCCTTTATTCTTCTTAAGGGAAAACAAGGGCTTCCTGTAACTCTACTGAATCTAGGACTTGGGCCTAGTACTTCCCACACTCTCTTAAAAGGAAAATGTGCGTAGACAGTGAAGTGACCTGAGTAACTGTCTCCTGGGTATTAGACAAGAGCATGCTTCCCAGAAGTTTGGATTCAACCTTTAGAATTTTAGGAATACATGCTGACCCCTAACTTTTCTACCGAAATCCACCAACCCCCCACCCAGGTTCGCCACTCCCAACTTAAGGAAGACACTAATGATGAAGACGGAAGAGGGGATTTGCTCTCAAGGCTGTTCTCCCATTATCTATCAGCAACCTCAAAGGTGGCCCACTAATGCTTTCCGGCTCGACTGTTCTAGGAGGCCAAGAATACTCCTGGGCCTAATGGATGTTAATGAAGTAGTTTATTATTCCTCCACCGAAGGTTTCCTGCCTGCCTATAAATCATGGTGTTTGGTGACTCAACAGCCTCCAGGAAGTTTGCTTCAAGAAAGACATAAAATCTCTAACCACTGACCAGGGAGCGGCTTTCTTACTCGAAGGACGCAATCTATTCCCGCTGCCACGGAGCTGTCTAATGCAAACGTTATGCAGTATTCATAAGCTTCCCCCTTGGGCTCAGCATAGAACCCCTTTCCGCTTGGGGAATATATTAGACCTCTGAATGCCTCCAGAATGGATCCATCCCCTCCTGGCTTATAATTGTTCCTCCGGTTTCCTTTGGTGGTGACTTTGGGATGTTCTGCTCTTCTTCCCCATCTGCCCTTTGGCATCTGCTCTCACCTCATCTCCTGTCTCACTTTCCTCTTCAGCCGTGTTTATAGTTCTTTTTCTGGAAGAATGGTTTCAGAGTTGGCTTCTGGCGGGAGCCGGGGGAGAGGAGGGGATTAAATATTCATGAAAAGATAGTGTGGGCATGTGGGATCTGGAAGAAGGCAAACTGATCTATAGTAAATGATAAAAATTAAGGCTGTTAATTCCAACCCTTTAACCAGCACTGACGCGTCTGCCGTTCTCTTGAAGCTGGATAGCCTGGGTTACAGTTATTTTAGTCAGGCATGATTCTTTTCATCTGTCATTAAATTAGAATATGATTACCTCCCACAGACAAAATAGCACCCTTGGGTACTAAGTAATATAATTTATTTCATAAATAAAATCGAAACACCTTTATTAGATGCCAGTGACTAGGGAAAGCAACATTTTATTAATATTTTAGTATTGACTCTACTTTATTACATTTAATCAGAATGAGATTTTTTGATAGCAATCCAGAGATACACTCTAAACTTTTATCCATGCTGCAGCAACCTTGCTTGAAAACAAAGTTTGTGTTTTTGTTTTTCTTTTAACCTAGGAACCTAACTATTTGTGAGGGATTCTTTCTGAAAGCCACAGGAATAGCATATTTAGTTTGAGATCTGGGCTCTGAGTGGCTTTCTTCTCTTGACAGGTTCTTAGTAAAGCCAGCAGGGAAGGCCCCACCGTATAGGACAAAGAAGCCTCCAAGATTCCAACGCTTCTCCTCTTTCCTTCTCTTCTTTTTCTCCTGTCTTAGAGACATATTAGCTTGGTATGGGAGATACACCAGTTAATAAAAGGAAGTACTCTCCCTTGTGGATTTGAGGAAATGAGGAACAGACCAGAAAAGGAAAGCAGCGCATGCTTAGAGGGAGGCAGAGCCCCCTCATCCAGCATCGGATTTCAGGGTGTCTGTTCATTAAACTCCAAGTTTTGCACAACCCACAATCTGAGCCTCTGGAGCTGGTTCATCTTGCTTGGACATTTTGGAATGCTTTTTTTTTTTCTGAAGATGATAAAAATAGGATAGCAACTCATTTCCAGTTGAGGCATAAAAAGAATTACTCTGAAATACAGAGCAGACATTAAAGGTCATTTTCAAAGCTGGCTCTGCCACTTACTGGCAAGGTGTGAACTTGGTCAAGTGAGTGGATGTCTGTTTCTTGATGCGGTGTACTGTAAAATGATGACCGCGGTGCTTACCCCCACGGGTCTTTCTAAGGATGAAATGAGTTAACATAGTTGTGCACCTGGTAGAATCTGTCTGACATATAGTGGGTGACATATAGATACTAGTTATTTGCTCTGATGCCCTGGCTAAGCCGAGTGTTTCATTGCTGTTGAATTTGTTGGCCAGCTTCTGCAGAAATCACTCTTTGTATGGGAACTTCAGCTGCCCCAAAGGACCCCTTGAATTTTGGCTATTGCTTTCTCTATACAATCTTTTCTTGCAGCAGCGGATACCTTACTCACAAAATCTCTACTCTATAGGTTTTCTCCTTGGGGACAAATACAGAGCAATTTCAGTCCTTCTTCTAGAGGGTGACCCGCAGACACGCACTAATATGCATCATTTGATGGTATTTTTTAAACCAGTTCCATATCTCAAAATCTACAATTTTCTCTCATAGGACAGTTTCCCAGGCGAATCTCATACTGTCCAGTTTATTAGGACCACATACCAGTTCCTCATTGCTAGTATGTAGCTATCCTGAATGCCCTCCCCTGCTGGGATTTCCTTCTGTAACTGTGATAGGTTGGAAGGCCTAGATGGCATGCTGGAGACTCTAGCTGGAAGGTGGAAGTAACAGAACAGAAAATGGGCTGCTCGGAGAACTTGCGTTCTGGTGCTAAAGATGAATCAGGCTGAGGCATATGAGGATATAAGATAACACTCTCCTGGGTTGCGTGGACAGGGGAGCAATCTCTGGTGTGACACTGAGAGGCAGTCTGAGGCTGAGAGGGAACCAGCTGTGTATGTATTAGGAAAGAAAGCTCTGAGCTGGAGAAGAGAACACGGACTCTAACGCTAAAGTGGAAGCCTGCTTAGCTCTGCTGACATCAGAGAGCACGCAGGAAAGGCCAGGGAGGAAAGCAAAGGAAACTCGGAGGAGACTGGACTAAGATGGGGACGTTGGTTTCTTAATCATGTGGTAGATCTGACCCCTCTCTTCCTGTTTCTGCAAAAACAACCAAAGATCAAAAATCAAAGGTGCTCCAGCTTGTAGAGGACATCTCTCAGTTATGATGTTTAGTCCAATCTCATTGCCTTTTAGGTTTGGAATATCCCAGAAGTCTGTGAGCGTCTGTGAGGATGATTCCGGCAGTGTTCAGCTGAGGAGACCCACTCTGAGTGTGGGTTGCAAAAGCACGGACCGTAGGGTGTGGGCCTGGGTCTCAATGAAGAAGAAGAAATTGGGTCGAGCCCTGGCGTTCATTTTTCTCTGCTTCCTGACTGTGGTCACCACGCGACCAGCTCCTTGATGTTCATGTCGTCACAGCTGGAGCGGTTCCTGCCAGTATGGCTTCCCCGTGGTGATGGGCAATGCGCTTTGGGTCAAAATAAACTCTTCCCGAAGTTCCCTTTGTCAGGTATTTGTCACTGCAGTGAACATTAATCTTCCCAGCCTAAAAAAAGAAGACTACCGGTACTCAACTAGTCATGCTGTGCTTAGATTATAATATATCCACGTAAAAAATTGTTTTTTAATATTCAGTTGACCAGATGTGCTTATTTTGCCCATTTTTTTTCTACTTGGAGGTTTCTTTTCCCTACTTGATTTCCCAGAATGCTAGCATCGAGCATTCTCATACCACTTTCCTGAACATGCTGTGTTTTCGGCAGAGCCTCTGAGACGCTTACCTTTTCCTGTAAATAGTTCCATACTCCAACATTTGGAAGAACACTTGGCTCTTCCAGCAAATGTTTAAATCTCCACATTAGTTATTCACCCATCCTGAAATTCCTCACTTCCTTCACTGTCTGCTGCCATCAGCCTTGAGCCCCTTGTAAGAGGGAACTTCATTTTATGTCATTTAGGGTGGTGGATTTCTACACTGTATGGGGACATTTCCAAACGCCCCCTGGGAGGCTCCCATTGAGAACCGCCACTGGCACATTCATTCATTTATTCGTGCCAATACTTTTGAATTGCTGCCATGTGCCAGCCTTGTGATGGGTCTACATTTGAGAAACACTGGAACAGGAATCCCCTCCTTCTCAAGATTGGCCATGTGTCTTGAATCATCTTTAACCCAATGGTCACTTCTTCATTATATATATATACATATATATATGTATATATGTGTATATATACATATATATATGTATATATATATATAATGTATCTCTCTACAACACCTAAATAATGATCCTTCAGCTATTGTCTAACATTCAGTTTCTTCAACTACAAGTCAAACAAGTACATGTGGAGGTTGAAGAAAATTGTAGAAATAGTACTTGATTTCTGAATATTCAAGGAAAAATAAAAACAAATGCATAATGAATTCCAAGTATTTCTGGTAGTGCTAACTCATATTTCACCTCTTGGCTTTGTAATAGCCTTGCTTCTGAACATGTAACATGTATGCTTAGCACACACCAGCATGAACCACAAACAAATGGTGCCTGAAACACCTCACATCAGACTTGAGACTCTTTTTTTGCTTTGAATTTTAGTGTTTTTACTGTACAGAGTTTTCTGCTCTTATAGAAACAAAACGGTTTAATTACAGAAAACAGAACTTTGAATATTTCCCCTCTTACCATTTCTCAGCATCAAAATAGTACATATTTGGATCATATTATCTTAGAATGTTTGATTTTAAAAATTGCTGTTTGAGTTGCTGATGAGTTTATTAAAAATCATCAGTTGAGTTTTGGCTTGGAATTGGGACAGAATTTCCAACAACCCTGAAATGACTAAACATATTCCTTCCATTTGTACTATGTATTTATGGGAAGCCATGTTTTCAGTATTAGCAGTCAAAATCAAATTATCAATCCCAGATTTATTTTTTCATGTAAAAATAAATGGCATGGTGGTCTCATCAGAAAGGAAGTTTATTTGTAATGAACGTTAAAATTGGAATTGGGGTTGGGGAGAAGAGGGAATTTAACGAAGTGGGAAGGGGATTCAAGAGGGTAAATGACTAAACTCCATTGTATAGATGCATGTATGTATGAAATTGTTACACAACAAAACATGAAAAATTGCAAATTACATTAAAAGAAAATAAAACTGAGAGAGATGGCTCAGTGGGTAAGAGAGATTGCTATGCAGACAAAAGACCTGAAATTGGCCCCCTAGCACCCATGGTAAAAGCCAGTGTCCCTCTATGCTTGAAAACCCAGTGCTGGGTGTGGATGTGGTGGGGATAAAGGCAGTGGAATTCCTGGGGCTCGCAGGCTGCCAGTGACCTCAAAATATAAAGTGGAAAGTAATGAAGAGGGCATCCTCCTCTGGAGTCTGCATTTGTATGTACCTGTGCATATGCGCAAAAGGTACACACTTAAATATATCACACACACAATACAGTTAAATGTTAATGTTATGTGTATATCAAAGAAATGTTTTAAAATAAGTTTCTCTGTGATTATCAATAACTGTTTGATTCTATGCCTATTTTATATAACTGTAAGCACAGGGTATGTACATGTTTTCTGCTGTACAGCATTTGCAAAAGGAAAAGCTTAAGATTCCGTTTGATGCAGAACAGAAGGTATCCAATCTTTGTTTCATGTGAACACTTTCCAACAACTTAAAGACAAACCGCACTCGGTTTTCCTTTTCTCCCAGTCAAACAATTTTTACTCTTCCTGGGACACCGATTTGACGAATCTGATCCCTTTTGTGGAGTATAGTTCTGTGAGTCTGCATTCACGTTGCTAGAATGTTTTACTCTGTTTTCATGGTTACTGTTTTCTCCCTTGTTTGCAACCAAAGCAGAGCAGCAAGGGATGTGGTTCTTTTGAAGGAGTGTATTTTTAAATCCATCAAGTCCCATGTATATAGTTTTAACATAGTCATTGTTATGAATTGATTGCAGCTCTCCAGAATTCTATCAAATGGCAAAGGGTTTAATACAGTTGCATATGTGGTGTCGTGTTGAATAACACAGGAGATACAAGAGACAATAAAAACAGAAAGCATGTTTAGAACCAATGAAATATTGAACCTATTGGAACAGTTTGAAACCGGAGGAAGTTACAATCAGTAGTATTCTATTAAATGCTTATCAACTGGTTCCTGTTGGGGAGTCATCATTTTCAAATTTTGATGATTCTGTGGCACATTCTTCTACCACACTAATTTCAAGCTGACAATGTAATGCCAAGTAATAATTTGAAGAGTTGCTGGGGGCTGACGAGATGGCATACTGGCAAAGAGGATGTGAGTTCCGTTCCTAGTACCAAATCTTGTGACTTCCAGACACCTATAACCAGGACACCTATAATGCCAGGACATTCAATGTCGCATACTCCCCATAGACACACACATATGCATGTAATTTTAAAAAGTCCTTTTCGAAATAGAGACTTAGCATTGCTTTGTTTTGTAGCATTTTCTCTATATACATATAGCAGGCACATCTTAGGAGCATAGATAATAGTAAAATGTCATATGGATAGCCAGTAAATATTCTATTTGCAATATTCACTACCTTTAAAAAAATATGTAGCAATTTTATAGAATTAAAAATTTAATAATAATAATATCCTCAAAATTCTTGGGTATTTAGCAATTAGTTCTAATGAAAATATTTGAATTAAATCTAGTCTAGCACTACAAACTCAATTTATAACACATTTACAGGAATATCAATCAGACAGGTTCAAACAAAATTTAGAAGTCCACAAAATAATTACATTGTGTATAGGTGTAAGCAAGGGGATTTTCTTTCTTATTTACTAATTATATGTTTTTCTTTTTACAGTTTCCATGCAATATATTTTGACCATGTTTTCACCTTCCCCAACCTCTCCCAGATCCTTCCCACCACCCTATTCAGCACCACACTGCATTATGTTCTCTCATATCTGCTAAAACATGAAAACAACAAAATAACCCAAAAATAAAAATGTCAAATCAACAACAACAAAATGAAACAAAAATCACACAAAATACACATAGAGTTCATTCTCTTTTGTTCAACTACCCTTGGGTGTGGGGCCTTCCCTGGGGGGTGGTGATATACCACCATTTATCTGTTATTGGATGATGCTATTTTCATGAACTCAGTTCCCTCCTTTATTAATCAACGGCTCATTCCATGCTATGTCCATTCAAGTCTTTTTTTCTGTCCTGGCTCCTACTTAGAACGTTCTGTGTCTCTTCTAATGCTACCGCCTGTTGTCTGACTCAGGTCACCTGCAGAAAACTTCAAGTGCTCTATTTCTTAGAGATAACAACACCAACAATGACTCACCTAAACTCTGCAGCCCTGGAGGTTGCATTTGTACATGTGTGAACACACACACACACACACACACACACACACACACACACACACACACACACGTCAGCGTCAGATTTCTTGAGTTAAGGATTTTGGAATGTGGCAGAAGCATTCTTGTTTCAAAGGACAGAGGCAGACCCGGAATGCCTTCCTCAAGCTTCCCATGGCCCTGTCTCTAAGGAGTGAGAAAGGGGCTAGCAGCTAACAGTCATACTGCCTCTGGTAAAGGCTCCAGGAAGCAGAAATTTGTGCTAAACCAGATTCACTTTATATTGAATCTTTCAAAAATTCACATATTCAGTTGAAGTTTTTTTCAGGTGTTAAATCATTTTATTTTTTACTTCACTTGAAAATAATAAATCTAGCACTAGACAATAAACCTGGAGTTCTTTATGGTTTCAGTTTATACCACATCAATATTTTTCAAAAATAATCACTGTATTTTCTTATATAAAATTATATAAATGAAGAAACATTTTAAACATGACCAAAATTTCCAAGTTATTTTATTGATTAATTAATTAATTCCTCTCTCATACAATACATCCTAACCTTACCCTCCCTCCCTCCTCTTTTTTCAACCTCTGCTTACCTTCCTAGGCACAACAAGATACAACAACTAGGCACAAAGCTGGGCACTCCCACAAACTCCGAGCCACCAATGCCCCAGGAAATCTTGCAGGTGGGACAGGTTGTGGGTCATAGAATTTGTGGATGGGTTGGTATCCCAGGCACACCACTGGGAGAGGCGGCTAGGGGTAGAGAGATCACTTAGCTGCCAAGGCTAGGTTCACAACCAAAAGTATATGACTTCAGTTGAATTTATACTAACAATCCTTCCCTTTCAAGGGATGTTTGCAAACTTTAGGCTCTGCTGGTTGTTGAACCAAGCTCATTTCACAGCATACCATCCTGAACTAGGAAACAAGACAGGAGGTGTGTAAGCATTGCTCAACCCCTCCCTCCTTCTTAGCCCTCTGCTCTCTAGCATCCTGGGAAGCCCCATCATACACAGAATTGTAGAGCACATTATTACTCTTCAGGCCATGGCTGAAGAGAGTTGCTGGGTGCAATGTACTATTGTGGTCGACCTGGCTTTGCCATCGACACAGAATTTGAAGCTGCTGTGTTACCATCATCCTGTAATGCTCGGGGCTTAAGACAAGGAAATTTCTGAATACTTGTTTTTTAATCAGAGGCAAATAAGCCTAGGACAGTCATGTATGTCAGTGTGAAAGAAGAGGAGACCCATCCAATTTAAAATAGTTACAGTTCATGAGAGCTTACGAAGTGACAAATGCCACACCATGTATGACAATAGAACTCATATGTCTGTCTTCCTCAACCAAGCCATAGCCTCAATGGTATTAGTCCCTTTCTAGAAGACTTGGTCAGTGATTACTACTACCCTAACCTTTGACCCCAAGTTACAATTCAGGAGCAAGCAGAGAAAGTAAAATAGAGTCAACTGTACTCAGTTAAGATGCTCACTTAACGTAGTCCTGCCTCCAGCTTCCCTATATCTATTCTTTTTGAGTCTCTGCCAAGTTCAAATGACAGAGGCCAGTTCCTACTTACAAAAAGCTCTAAGAATAGAAAATGTGAGTCCTCATTTTTTGTGCATGCAGCATATCTCATACATTACTTCCAATCTACAGCACAATGTGAATAGACTATCACCGTTTAGCTCCATTTGATCATCTGTACAGGTTGTCCCATTGCAACAAGTTGAGTCAGAAAGTGAATCTAGATTTGTTTGCTTCAACTCTCATGGTCTAGACACATAGCTCATCAGCAGAATACTGCCCAAGTGTGTAGAAACCCTTGCTTTTGATCCCTAGACTGTCTAAAAGAAAAGTGGTTTTTATTTTTAACAATTGATTTTTATTTAGTTTTTGATACAAGCCTAGGTTGGCCTGTATCTTTTTATGTAGTTCAGGTTAGCCTTGAATTACCTATCCTTATGCCTCAGCATGCCAAGTATAAGGATTACAGGTAAATGGTACCATGCCTATCTACAATTATCTTTCAAATTACTGTTTCATGTTATCTTACTCTGAGCCCTTAGGGCCTATGGCATGATATCTGCTGTCGTATTCCTAGAGGCTGAGGTTTGGTAGGGATCAGGCAGTTTTCAAATGGTCACTGGGTTGACACTCACCTTCCATAATGTAAACTTCAACATTTCTCTCATGAGGATTTATATTCCTCATTGCTCGTGTGTCTAGGTGAAGCCTTGGGACTGTTTCTGGCTTGTGGGATGTGAGCAAGCAAGACATGGAAAAAGTAGCTATAGTTCTGGTAGCCCATGCTCGTATCCTTGCAGATCCTTGTACAGCTTTAGAAAAATAGTGGCGGATCATGTTGCCGAGATAAACAGTGTGCTTAGAAGGTTGCTAGATTCCTGAGTCTGTGTGTGGGAGAAATATCCAGGAGACCTGCCTAGACTAGTAATACCACTGTTGAATATGGCATTACTAAGAATGTTTATTATGTCAAATCATTGATGTTCACGGTTTTTCCAGTTGGTGGCTTATTCTGACTAGTGTATCTGTGTGTAATGATGCTCTGTAGGGGGAGACTAAGGCCCTAAATACTTTTTGGTAGCAATTATAGTTCATCTGAATGGCTAATATGTACGTGCTGATGTTTTCTTAAAAGCGTTTGCAGAATGTCTTAGCCCGTAGAGCTAAAATGCAGGCACAGCAGCCCATTGTACTAGCAGCTGACATTGAATGCAATTGATTGTAGCCACACTGGGAGCGGGACAGACAAGGTAAATAAATTATGAATTCCAGGGGGAAAGAGCCTGGAATAGCTGCTGTTTCATTCTCCTCTTAACCCCCTGTGGCTGTAAACACGCTTATAGATATATTTTATTAATAATTGTTTTGATGTATTTGGATTTTGCAAGTGGCTATTGTAGCTAGGGGATTTCTGGACACCCCTCTAGCTAATCAGATTAGAGACACGAACGCTGCAGTGACAGACTAGTGTGTATATGAAAAGACAAATGGCAAATCTCTCCCTCACCAGCACTTGTGACTGGCTGTTTGTTTAAAATCACAGCTTTGGACTTCTTTCCCACTGTGCTGTCCTCACTTCTGTCTACAAATGATGGACTTTAGGCTGAAAATTACATGAGAGATACTTAACAAATGGATATCTCTCAAAGGACATCATCAGAATAAAGCACTTCAAGACTCACTTTATACTACTTGAAGAAAGATACTATTGATGTGACATATTGAAAGAGCTCTAGCTACAAGGACGTTAAAAGATTTGTTCATTTTGTGAAGAAGGCAGATCATGTATATCATTAGCAGTTTGGTGAGGTCCGAAGAGGTTAAGACAGGCTTCTCATGAGCTGCCAACTTCCCAGTAACCCAGAGTGTGTATATACATACCTCCAGCTCATTTCTTTCTGACCTAACTGTTATCTTAGCTACTGTTCTATTGCTGTAAAGAGATGCCATGACCAAGGCAACTTAAAAAAATAAAACATATAATTGGGGACTTCCTTACAATTTCAGAGGGCTAGTCCACGAAGATTATGGTGGGAAGCAGGATGTCAGGCAGGCATGATAACAGGCAGGCAGGAGGTGCTGGAGCAGTGTCTGAGAGCGTAGATGGTCTGCAAGTTGGAAGCAGGAGAGAGAGACAGAGTCAGAGACTGGGACTAGCATGGGCTAATGAAATCTCAAAAATCTCAAAGCCCATTGCAGTGATCCATCTTCTCCAACAAGGCCACACCGCCTCCAACATAGTGACACCTTCTAATCCTTACTATAGAGTTCACCAACTGCTAACCAGACATTCAAATATATGAGCCTATGAGGGTCATTTCCATTCAAATCACCACAACTGGGTAGTAAGACTTCAGGTCTGAAGCCTTTATTTGTTTTCAAGAATGGCTCATGTTATAGTCTGACCAAGTTCTTTGTCACCCCAGATCCTGGGCCAGCTGATGGAATCAGTGTCTGCTGTCCAGATAATCCATCCTATACAATCATGTTGACATACTATAACTTAGGGTAAAACATGAAGATTGGATAAGAGAAGAGTCTTTTTTTGTTGTTTTGTTTTTCGAGACAGGGCTTCTCTGTAGCTTTGCAGTCTGTCCTGGAACTATCTCTTGTAGCCCATGCTGGCCTTGAACTCACAGAGATCCACCTGCCTCTGCCTCCCAAGGGCTGGGATTAAAGGCATGTGCCACCACCGCCCAGCCTGAGAAAACTCTTGAGTGGAAAACAGAACACAGCCTGGACTAACTAGGAGGCAGGAATTTGTTTATTATGTTGAGAAATACGTAGACATGAGATTGCGGAAGGATGGAGTATGTATTTTGTGGTTTTAGACTCTCAATCATAAGTAGACTTATGAAAAATTTTTCATTGAGAGTTTCAGAATAATTCTGTTACCTCAAAGGCAGCTGTGAAGTGCCTTTTTTGGGCTAATTTTATACATCAAAGCAAGCACTGATATTTCTGTTATCCTGTGTGGTTCATCTTTATTAAGTTCTCTTTAATTCTATGCATACTAAAACAAAATATAAGAACACTTATTAGCCTCGTGCTGGATGTCTGCACACCCACACCTCAATCATATGCTGAAGTCTAAGTTATGAATGGTACGGTATTTGCTTGTGGAAACTTGGGAGTAATGAGTTCATGAAGGGCTAGTGCCTTCGATGAGGGATGAAAGCTCTCTTCATCCCTTGCTACAGGGTACACGGTTTCTGTTTTGCATCTCCTTTCTCACTCTCACCCCCGCCCCCGTCGCCCGCAACTGTGAAGGATACTATGAAAAGGGAGATGGCTGAAACATCAGGAAGAAGATCCTCATTAAGAACCCAGCCATGGTGATATCCTCATCTAAGACTTCTAATCCTTAGAACAGTGAGGAGTTAATATCCATTACCATCAGTCTCCTGTTATCACAGACAAACTGACTAAAAAGAAGTCCAAACCACAAGGCAGAAATTAATTTGTCACTTAGACACTGTACCTTGCCATTCCTGGTTCCAGAATGGAGAGATTTTATGGGTCAAGGAGGATTTGGGGAGATAGATGTGGTTATATCAGACACAATGTTAGTATTTCCTGTGGATAAGAGTTCATCTTTCTTTAGCATCCTGTGGGTTCAGTCTTGGAGACAGCTACAAGAACAAGACTGCTTATCATCCTGATGCAGTGGCTCTACAGCTAGCCACTGAGCCCCATTTTATAAACTTTTTATAATCCTATCTGATTGCTTGCTAGCAACTCCAGAGAGTTAGGAAAGAACACATTTCTCATTCTTCTATACAATCCTTCCATGTGAAGGAGAGTTCTATCTTTGATTAATTTTATCCTTGAACGAAAGCAGAGGGGCCGGTGGTCTATCTCAGCACACTAA
Organism: Dicrostonyx torquatus; assembly: GCA_028555095.1. NCBI lineage: Eukaryota > Metazoa > Chordata > Mammalia > Rodentia > Cricetidae > Dicrostonyx > Dicrostonyx torquatus. The sequence goes on along the minus strand of JAQHUG010000095.1, from coordinate 2,380,788 downwards.
CTCAGTTCCCTTAAAGAGGCTTTAAGAAGTCATCCAGTTCTTATGTCTCTGATTCCACCTTCCCCAAAGCATAACAAAAATACTAATATATACCTAGTCACTGGTAAGGACTGAGGTTCACAGTGCTTTATCTTTGGTGTTTGTAGTTTTCGAAGAAATGAATTCAACAGGCTGTCTTCCTCTGCCTATCTAAGAGGAAACTTATTATAGAAATTGGATCACGTTGTGTATCCTTTTGCTCACAGTGCTGCATACCCAAATTGGCATGATAATCTCCTTTTACTCATTTTATCATTTAAAATGCCAATCTCTTCTCAGAATACTTCCTCAGACATCCTACACAGAGTATTTTTCTGGCTATCTGGGCACTCCTTAGTCCTGACAAGACAATACTAAAATTAATAATCATGTCTATTTTGTTCTCGAACAACCAAGTATGTTTAATCTTTTTATACAGACTAGGGGAGACTAGAGTTTAGGGTGTTTAACTTTCCAAAGGTGCACAGTGAAGGCCCAACAGTGATCTGAGGATCTGTGCTAAGTTTTTTTCCCAAATGTAATGTTGTTAGCCTTTGCCGTCATCTGAAAGGAAACACTTCTCACATGTAGGTTTCCATCATTGTCATTCTCTGTTGCATCTCAACAATTAGACAATTATAAACACAACTATGTAAAAGATCCTGTGCAGTGGGTATTCTGGTAGAGCAGGGCACCATGAGCCTCTGGTGATCTTGGTATCTCAGTGGATGGCCTGGGATCAAATCCCCAAACAGCACCCACTGACAATGAGACTTGGACTTGTTTACTCATCTTTGAAAACTGGGATAATGCATCTCAGTGGGTGTGAGGCTTAAGATACTGTATGTAAGTCAGTTACTGCTGAACCTGGTGTGTGCCAAGAGCTCTGAAGACCTTGCAATAATTGCTCTTTAACTCTATGTGTTTGTATTAATAATGGTAAGTCTCTACCTTAGTTTAGGGTATACACAATCTTGCCATTTCTGTTCTTTTAGAGAGCATGAGAGCATGGGTTGGAGTAATGATAGAAAGATGCAGGGTGGAAAATTGCCTTCTAACTTAAAGACTGCAGAAATGATGGAGGGTATTGTCATATTTGCGGGCAGAAAATTAAAATAAGAAGTATGTTTGGAAACTGATATTAAAAGGATTTCAAATAGTTAATTGTCATTCCTGCATTATCATTCTCCAAGTGAATGTCTAGCAATGTTCTTAAATATTTGAGGTCACAGGACAGGTAATAGTCGTAGAAGAACTAGGGATTGTGTTCTTGCCAAACATATACACAGGATAGTACGCATGTAATTAGGGACTCACAGTAACACTGCTGGGGTTCTTTGAGAGCAATGAAACCTTTCTTTGCTTGTGGTGAGCTGAATCAGGGATGAGGGCTCTGACAAGCTCAATGGCCATCAAAGCCACTCTGAACTTTAGAGGTTGTTGTCTCCATTTTGCACACCACGATGAGTGAAGATAATCAAAGGACCAGCAAGCAGTGGGAAGGGACTCCAAACGTAGCTGCTGCTTCAGCCCCTGGTACGGCTGTGCTGTGCTGGAAATGAGCCTGATGGGCTTAGGTTATGGAAAGTGGGCATTGACTTGTGATGAACCTGATTGGTTACTTTAAACCAAAGAGGGAATACTAATTGGTAGGTGGGTTGTGTGGAAATGTGCAGGAACCAGAAAGCCTGTGTTTAAGGATGAGGTTGGGGTTTGGGGTAGAGCTGGGGTAGGATGAAAGGGAACCCCCAAAAGGTTCCAACTGAAGGAATAACCAGGAAGTGAAAAAAACAAAACACAAATAAACAAAAAACTAGGATTCAGTTGACATCTTGATGAGTTGATTTTAGTTTCTGAGCTCACCAGTTAGGTACAGATTATTGCAAAACCTTGGTACTCTTGGGAATTGACTACCAGCTCCATCAGGCCATGTAGATGTTAGACTTTCTTCCCTGGACCTATAATGGCTGCTGTGTTTTGGCCTTGCTCCTTCCTTCTGTCACCACCACCCAGAGTTCACCCTTATGGACTCAATTTTGGTGGACAGTCCTGACTTGGGGGCCTCTGGCACTTCTTTCCCATCAGGAAGCTTTCTTTCATGGTTGACTGTAGAGTTGACTGTGAACTTTTGAGGTAGAAAAAAAGGGGAAACACAGCAGTAGAGGGGATCTCATAGACAGATAGTGAAAGGATGAAAGGGATTCAGGGTGGATGTCAAAAAGATTGGGGCTAGATGTGTGTGTTTTGTTTTCCATAAAAAAGAGTTCATATCTGGCTTTATAGGTGTTTTTCAAAACCATCTCCCCAGGAGTTAACCAGCTTGGGAAGGGGCTCCTGCAGGTCTCAAATCCCCTACGAGAAGTGAAACTGGAGCAGTGACAGTTGAAGTTTATATATAATGTTTAATTTGAATAAAGGGGTTTCTACCTTTAAAAGGATCTTTAAAATTCTGTTAGATGCCACAGAGACCAAAGAAAATGTTAAAATAAAAGATCTCTGTGAGCCAGTCTGCATTGAAAAGATAATGCTGGCCTCTAAGAGACAAGGCCCCAGTGTGAAGGCCAGCTGAGGCCCGCTTCCAGCTCAGCATGGCTGACTGAATACTCTCTGAGGATGGCATGACTTTATATTTGTGTTGCCCAACATAGAAGCCACTATCCACGTGTGGCTACTGCATATCTGAAAGAATCAGACTTCATAACATTAGTTAATTTTAATTTAAATCACCGTGTGTGGCTAATAGCTGCCATTTTGGGCTACGTGTATATACATCATCCCTGGTCTCCTACCTTCAGAAAGATGTATCCCACCCACACCTGGATTCCAGTACACCAAGACCCAGACCAGATGATGTGTAGAACAATGGCATTATTATGTTTTAAGTCTTTAAGTTTGTGGTGGTGTGGAAACTTTTGCAACTTTATTTCAGGCTAAAACTTAGCAAATGATCTCACATTTTTATTTAAGTATTTTCTTTATCTGATTATCTAAGTAGTATATAACTTAGGTGTGATTACCCTCTGTATGCTGTGAATATGTTTTATTACCATTGGTTAATAAAGAAGCTGTTTTGGCCTATGCCAGGGCAGAATGTAACAAGGTGGAAGGTCCAAGAAGAGATAGAGGAGGAAAGAAGTCAGAGTCAGGCAGATTTCATGTAGCTGCCAAAGGAAAAAAGATGCCAGAACCTTATCAGTAAGCCACAACCTCATGGTGATACACAGATTAATAGAAACGAGTTAATTTAAGAAATAAGAGCTAGCTAGGAATATGCCTGAGCCTTTGGCCAAACAATGTTGTAATTAATACAGTTTCTGTGTGATTATTCAGGTCTGGTCCAGGACACATAAGCGAGTTTCCATTTACATATCACAATTTCACAAAATTTGGAATAAGCCTTAGATACCTTGAATACTAACAAGAAAAGAATCAGAACATTATTTATATGTATTCTCCCTAAGTTTTTAATTTATGTTTTTAAAATGAGCTAAGAGTTACTGAGTACCTTTTGGGTTCTAGATGCCATTGTAAGCACTTTACTAATTTAAATATGTATATGTTTGTATGTGTTTAGGTGTTCATGTGTGTATGAGGATTTCGTGTGCAGATGTTCCAGCTCACATACATGTGTATTAGGTATTTTTTGAGGCAGATTCTCTCACTGAAGCCAGAGCTCACTGATTTTGTAAGGCTAGTGGACCACAAGCTCTGGTGATTTTGTTCTACCACCCCCTCAACACTGGGTGTACATTGCCTCACCCAGCTTTTGTGATGTGGTATCTGAACTCATCACCTCTTTCTTGCATACCAAGCACTTGAACAACTGAGCCCCATTCCCAGTTCCTCCATATGTTCTTAAGAGAATTAAAGAATTGCACTCTCTCTCTCCCCCCCTCTGTGTGTGTGTGTGTGTGTGTGTGTGTGTGTGTGTGTGTGTGTATTGGGAGGTTTGTTCATCTTTCCTTCTATGATAGGTTTCAGGAATTTGAATTCAGGTCATCAGACTTGGTCAGCAAAGATTTTTCCACAATAAACTACCTTACCATTTCCTTATTTAATTCTCCTTTTTGTTTCTTTACAGAAGAAATTTAACAATAATAAGTATATACACATATATGGTCAATTGCCAATATTAAATGAGAAATCTACATAAAAGCTGAGCATGGATTATTGCACTAGTAGTAGTTTAATGAAGCTATTGTCAATATTAATAATACTGACTTCTTTTTGTGTGTGTTAGAAAAGTTTTTATTTATTTATTTATTTATTGTTTTTATATTCCCATCAAAGTTTTCCCTCCCTCCTTTTCCCAGTCCTGCCCACCCACCCCATCCACTCCTCCTTTACTGTTTCTGTTCAGATAAAAGCAGGTCTTGGTCTCACATATATAACAGCTGGCTATGGTATATCAAGTTTCAGTGTGACTAGGCACCTTCTCTTTTATTAAGACTGGGTAAGGCAATTCAGTAGGAGAGATGGGTCCCATAAGCAGGTAACAGAGTCAGAGATAGCCCCTGTAAGGTATGTGCAGAGCCCCTAGGTCAGTCCCATGCAGATTTCCTGGTTGTCGCTTTAGTCTCTGTGAGCCCCTATGAGTCTAGGTTAGTTGGTTTTGTCCTTGATCCCATTGACTCCTACAATCCTTCCTCCCCCTCTTCTGCAGCATTCTCTGAGGTCCATCCAATGTTTGGCTGTAAATGGAGACTGCTTGTTTGCTTCCTGGCTTCCCAATCCCAAATAATCACACAGAAACAATATTAATTACAGCACCGTTTGGTCGATGACTCAGGCATCTTTCTAGCTAGCTCTTACATCTTATATTAACCCATTTCTCTTATTTTATATTTTAACTCTTGCTTCTTGGGCAGTGACAAAGCATTTGTCGCCTTCGGTAGCTACTTGGCGTCTCCTTTACTCCGTCTGTTCTCTTGCTATATCCCTGTTTGGATTTCTTGCCTGACATTACTCTGCTAAGTCATTGGCTGAAACAGCTTTATTTATTTGCCAATGAAAGCAACACATATACAGAAGGACATCCCACATCATTTGACTGTGGGTCTCTGCATCTGTTTCAACCCGTTGCTGGGTGATGACAGTTGGACTCTAGTCCATCAGACTATGAATATGGCAGAATAGCATTAGGAATCATTTAATTGACTTTTTATTTTGCAATTCATAGTTGGTGCTATCCTAGGTCTCTGGGGGTATTCTACCTCTGGGTCCTGACCTTCAGGTGAACTCTCTTATAGGGTATAGAACATCTTGTAGGCAGGACAGATTGTAGGTTGAAGGGTTTATGATGGGGTTGGTGTTCAAATATCTTCCCTGAAAGCCTAGTTATAGGAGATGGCTTGTTCAGGCTCCATATATTCTATTACTAGGAATCTCAACTAAGGATGCTCTTATGGATTTCTGGGAGTTTCCATTACTCTAGGCTTCTAGCTCCACCCCAGAGATGCTGCCAGATCCCAGATCCTAGATTCAGCAAATATTTTTACCATTCAGCCATCTTGACAACCCTTTATTTAATTCTTATTACTACACAAACTGGGTGGATTCTTTCCATGTCAACAAGAAGCAGCTAAGGGAAGAGAACAATCACTTTCATACTTGATCAAATAGAACAGAACAAAGCATCTGGCTCAGAGAGTAGCTTTTTGAATAAAGCATGACACTGTACAATGCTGCCTATGTTAGTAATATTCTTTTAATCACCTTGATTTCTACCCTATTTTGAAGACTTGCTCTTATTGTATTAACACCTTCTAACTTACGTTTGCATATTATGTGGGTAGCGTAAATGTCACCTTGTGTGTGAGGGGGGAAGGGGAATCACGTTTGTGCCAAAATGATCACATTTAATTACACTTATCATTGCAAAGAAAGATGTTAGAGTTAAGAATATTTTAGCTTAAAGATGAAATTACTATAATGTTAATTTACTAAGAAAGATGGGTATGTGACCACAAGTGTCAATTATGTTTGTAAAATTAGTTACTTGGAACTTGGATAAATTTTTCTATAAAGTAATGTCATGCATTACTGTAGTTTCTCTAGCTCAAAACTTACTTACCTATTTTTACTCTACCTTAACAGTGCTATATTATGCTAGAGTTCATCTTAAGAATTTTTGTTTAAAAGAAAGAATTTTTTTCTTAGGGAGTGTAACTGTAAGTTTGCTATGAAATTGATCAGAACAGAAATATCTCTGTGTTCTCTGTGCTTAATTTATAACTTGCATTATATATATATGTATATCTATAAATATAAATATCCATGTACAGTTTGGTACTACCCATGGTTTCAGGCATCTACTGTGGTCTAAAGAGAGATTCTTCATGGATCCTGAAGGACTACTGTGTGAATAAAACAATATTACCAATTAGAAAAGCTCTTTGGAATAGCAAGCTTTTATAATACTTTATATCGCCACGAAAGTTGGACACATGCTAGACTTACAAAACAGGAGTTATTATGTTGAATATGAAAAAGCAAAGGGTGTAGTTAGAAGTTGTTAGACCTGGAGGAACTGGGAAGTTAGTCCCTTGGATGTCCATTGGCAGTGTCTTGTGGTTCCACACCTGGGCAGGGAGTGTTGGCGAGCAAGAGGCTCTGGTCTCTTTGAAATACAGGTACATTAAATTGTTTTGGTTAAGGGAGATACCATCCAATAAGACTCTAATTTTACTTTTATACTCACCTGATACTTGCTGCTCTGTATTTGTATTGTTATAACCATCTGCAAATGGGAAAAATTTCTCTGATTGGGTAGTCATGAATGTTACAACTTTGTCACATTTATATTTATTATTATAAATTAAAAGATTGGGGTAAAGAGATGGCTCAGTAGGCAAAATGTTTTCTGTACAAGCATGAAGATCTAAGTTCAGATCCCCAGGATACATGTAAAAACTGAGAATGGGAAGTCCTGCGGAAGAGGAGACCAAACGTTCCTGGGGTTTGCTTGCTGGCAAGTAGTCAAGCTGAAACAGCTGATAAACCCCAGGTTCATTGAGAGACCATGTCTCAAAGAGCAAAAGAACAAAACAGCAAACAAACAAAATTCCAGCTGGATCCAGGTTTAGTGAGAGACCTTGTCTCAAAAAATAAACCAACGTCAACCTTTGGCCTTCACATGTATGCACATATATGCACATACACCACAAGTGTTTTCTGTTTGCATAATTTATGCATAACACCCCCCAAGATATGGGTGCATTCTTGATAAGCCGACGAAATGGAAGCCCCTGGACTGGGGTTCCTCGGGTAGCCCCAGGACTTCTTGCTTCACATCTGAAACTATCAGCAGCCAAACTTGGGCTTGAATTATTATTTAAGCCATTTTTAGTGTGGATTGTAATAAAAAATAAAAAAATATATAGTTGCAATTCTAGTAATTACTAAAAAAAGGATAGTAAGGTCAGAAAAAGAACAGTTTAATTAGAGAAAGATGTAGATTCTGCTGCTGCTGTTGATAATGATGAACAACATTAATTGGAGGCTTAAAAATGTGTCAGGCATTGTGTTAAACACTTTAAATAAATTATTTCACTTAATCCGAACAACCCCAAGAGGAAGGTACATTATTATGCACAATTTACCAGTGAGGAAATTGAGGGATCTAAAGGTCAAATAACTCACCCATGGTCAGACACCCGAAAGTGCAAAGCCAAGATTACAGTCTACACAGCAGAATTCCTGGCCCAGACCCTTGACTGCAGAGCTCCTCCGAGGTTGGGAGGAGGCTCTGGGGGCAAACTGAGGCATACTGGCTTTCTGTTTTTCCGACCGTTTTTCTGTTTAAAGACTTGATTTCTCTGGTTCGTGGGTAACATTTCTGTCTTTTGATAGTGTACTATTAATTTCTCATACTGCCCCACTCAGGATTCCATTCCAGTCCTGGCTCCTATCCGTTCAAAGAGGCAGTGAGAGTCTTTGAGGAAAAGTGGGTAAGTTTTAGAAGGGGCCAAGGTAGAGTGATGGAGAACAGGTTGAAAATGAGCTCTATGTGTGTCGAAAAGTTTGCCCCTGAGAGTGAGGATTCACTGCGAAACCTGACCCAAGTGAAGACAGCGGCCGAGTTAGTTTCTAAGCCACAATCCTTTCCTGTAAGGAAAAGAGTGGATCAAGAGCCAGGAACCAGAAAATCTTTTTTTGCTTTTTCTCCCGGGTTTGGAGAGAAGGCGCAGGAGTAGCGGAAGCAGGCTCAGCGGTGCTAGTCTGTATGTTCCTTGGTTGTAACTAGAAGTCCTTGCTGTTGCCTTTGAGGCCCAGAACTGTTTTATTGCCTTTATAAACTACTAGCTATCTTCTTTTAGGGGAGTAACAGATGGTCATGCTGGAACTGAGCTTTTCATCTGAATCTTCAGAACCTTTTTGCACACAATTTATGAAGCTCACTTCTTTGCAAATTCAGTGCTTTCCTGCAGCTTTTCCGTGCAAGACAAGCCACAAGAGCCTCCTTTTCGTTGGGCATTGCCTATTAGTGGCAAAACTCTTTTCTTATTTAATCAACTTCTACAAAAGAATAAGGCTGAGTCCAGAGAGGTCCTGTTTATGAGGGTGAAAAGAATTTGGAGGCCTGTCTAAAAATAACACAGCGTATCTGCCACCAGGGTCTCCACCAGGGTCTCCCTCCTGTATCTACTCGTATTTTTCTGTACTTAGCTTATGGAGTTTGAACTAATAGCTCAGCTTTGGTCAGAATGGGAGGAATCTGAATGGATCAAGAGTTTAGGGGTATGGCACCAACACTCTTTTGGGGCTAGTAGAGAGGGAACTTGTGTTCTGGGTGTTTAGTTGGGGGTCCACGATGGCATAACCCGTAATTCTGTTCTGATTAAATTCAAAATACACAGTTGATATTTGCATTCATTTTTTTTTTTAAAAAAATGCACCAGTCACCCCTTGTGTGCAGTTTCACTTTCTGTAGCTCTTTGTGAGGTCAACTATGGTATAAAAATATTAAATGGTGGGTGCCAGGTTCATTTTCAATGAAAAAGCACTTGCCTCATAGATGCCTGGCCCTAGACTTGATGATTTCACTAAAGAGCAAATAAAACAACAAGCAAAAGAACTAACAGTGAAAATTACATAGCATAAGTGTATTTAATGGGAAAATGTCAGAAATAAATTACTGTAAGTTTTAAATTGCACAGCATTCTGAAACACACGATCAAAACTCACACTGTCCCATTCCATTCTGCTTGGAATAATGATAATCATTCTTTGTTCGGTGTATCTGTGCTATATATGATACCTGACCATTAGCCACCAAGAAGCTACCATGGACATCAGATTAACTATGATAATTCCTGCATTCAAGTACCACACAGTGGTGAAGCTCCACATCACAATGTCTATAATGTCTATGTATCATTTTCCTTGCTTTGTCTTATCACTTAGGCATGCTATCATCTCACATCATCACAAAGAGAACGGTGTATGGTACCATAAGAGATTAAGAGATTTTGAGAAGAAAAAACATTCCTATAACTTCTCTTGCAGTATTTTGTTAGACTTCCTCTATTGTATTAGTTATAGTTGTTATTCTATAATTGTGCTTAATTTATGACAAGCTTATATACATTTTTTTGTGTGTATATCTCTCTTTCTCTCTGTATCTCTCTGTGTGTGTCTATTATTTATGATTTCAGGAACCTACTGTGGTCTAAAAAGATATTCTCTATAAAAACTGAGGCACTAATGTTGGGGACTGCAGATTCTCAGACCCTGAATTTTCTGAAATGACCCTTTGCCTGCCAGAGCAAGCAGCTTGTTTTCCTGTACTTGCAGCTGTCCTGAGCAACATATGCTTGCAGCTGCTCTGAGCATGAGACCCTGATGGCAGGGGAGTAGTTTTTGGTGGCTCGCAGCTGAAAGATCCCAAGAGCTAGGGCGTGGTCATTGGGCAGGGAAGGCACTATTTAAGCTGCCCTGGAACACAATAAAGTTGGCATTCTTGGCGTTCTTGTTTCAAGGATGACCCATGTCTCTGTCTCTGTGTGTGTTTCAATCTCCAGCCCCTTGCCCAACTCACGAACCGTACCATAATGCATAGAGCAGGCATTGCGCTACACACTACTGTGTGAATACAAACCATATTACCAGTGAGGAAAACTCTATATAATAGTAAGATATTATAATTACCCCTAATCTATAAGATAGCTATACACATGCTAGACTTAAAACAGGACCTAACATGTTGAGTAAAATTTTTAAAACTGTAAAATTCAACACCTCCACTTACCAATCAAATGAGCTAGTGAAAAGATCAGACTGTCCTCAAAAGAATAGACACAAATAGTTCCTAACTATTTTAAGGCTATTGAACACTGCTGTTCATCAGGAGATCCCATTTTTTCCCCAGTCAGAATGGCTGCCATTGGGACAATGAAGGACAGTAAATGTTAACGAGGATGAAGGGAAGGAGAAAACGTTATTCATTGTTGGTAGGACTGTAAACTAAGTGGTCATTATAGAAATCAATGTGGAGTTTCCTTTAAAAAATTAAAAATAGGTCCATATGCTCCAGTTCTTCTCCTCCCAGACTCTGCACACGGCACATCCGTGTTCGTCAATGCATTATTCACAATAATGAGAAAATGAGAACAACCTGGATGTCTATTGACAGAATAATGTACACTGGAAATGCGAAGCATATGTATGGTAGAATTTTACCCAGCTGTAAAAGAAAATGAGAGTATGAAATCTGAAGGAAGATGGTTAGAGCCAAAAAAATACACTAGTGAAGTAATCCAAGCCCTGAAATACAAATGCTACATGTTCTTTTTCATGTGCCCGTCCCAGCTTTCAATGTGTGTATTTATGTATGTGTGTGGGTGTGTGTGTAGGTACAAGTTAGGAAACTGGAAAAGGACTGCCAAAGGATGTGTTGAAGATGCATGAAGGGCAAGAACACACAAGTGCCATGAGAGTGGAAAGGAGGAGTTGGGACTTACAAGGCATGGCAGGGGGATAAGACCATGAGAGCATAGAAGGTCAACAAAGCAAATTATGTTGGAAAATGCTGTGATTAAATATATCGTATATTCTAATTAGAAGTTTAACAAGAAAAGAAAGGAGGAAAACCAAAGAAGGGAATGAAGAAAGGAAGGAAACTAAAAAGAAGGAAAGCCTCCACCAGACTTCCACATTTCAGGATAGTCACAGCTTACTTCCTTCTGCAGGATTGTCTGCTTTACTCCTGGGATATTCATTTTGTTTTCACGCATTATGAAATTCATGATTCCATTCAAGATGCATTTTGTTAGCCTTCTTTCAGACTTTGAATATTCCCAAGGTTTCAGAATGGCAGGTATAGAACAGGGGTTAAAACCTGCACAAGTTTTGGAGTCTGCGTTTTTGTCTTCAATAGTTCATACAACTTTGAGTAGATGAATTAGCTTTAAGTCCTTCAGCATTCTGCAGCTGGATAAGGAAGTAAAAACTATCTTACATAGGAGTGGTAGGGTAATTTTTTATATAAATACATATTGACACATACAGACATGTACTCAAATATACCTGATGGCATATGCTAGACATGCATAAAGCTATGACATTTAGTAGACACAATGAATAATAATTATATTATTGTTCCATTGTAAACTTTATTCTCAAGTTTTCTCTGTTAAGGATGGAATTCCAGTCCTGGTGTTGAGTGTTGGAGGAGATGAAGAGTATGATCAAAATATATTTAATTAAAAAAAATCTTTTTAAATAATAAAAATATAATAATATTTTAAGAATATTTTTAATAGTCCTGTTCACTGTGGAACTTTTCAGAGACTTCGTTAAATAGACAATACTCAAAACCAAGACCATTAATCATTAATTGCCCATAGTTCTTCATTTGGGGCTGGGTGATTGTGAGATTTTTTGATCCACATTGTATGCCAACAGGTGTTTTGTCATCGTTTGGATCTTGTTTAGGTGTACATATTGCTAGGATTTCATGAGTACAGATCCTTGCTGTATACAGAGGACACTAATCTCATAACAGACATCCTGGTCTTCAGGCTCTACCAATCTTCCTGTCCTCTCTTCCTCACTGTGGCATGGGCTGTTGGTGTAGGGATTGTCTTGCAGATTTGGCAGTCAGAGATGGGTACCCACGGTCAGTTCTCTTCATTTTGATCAGCTGTAGATTTCCGTGATTATGTCTATGTGCTACAGAAGCAAGAGCCTTTGGTGAGAGGTGAGAGCTACACTTGCGGGTATAGCACAGTTAGAAACTTTAAGGAGGTAGCAGGAGTCGGATATCTTCTTGTGTTCATGACCTCATCAGCTATGGGTAGTTAGTTGGGTTTACAGTACCAGGCATGAATTCTCTCCTATTAAGCAGGCCTTATGCCCAATTATATGGTTGTTGGTTCCTTTCAAGATACAAGTACCACTCTATTGCACCCTTGAGTACATCTTGCCATGCTGGTAATAGCTGTAGTTTGCAAACTTTATAGCTGAGTAGGACTATTAATTGCTTTTTTCCCTGGGCGGCTTGCATAACACCTTTGGATACTGTGAGAGCTAGTCCTCAGGGAAGAGGCTTACAGGTCAGTCCCAGCTCGATTATGCCAAGTCCTGTGTCTAAAGTGTGTGGTGTCTTCAGCAATAGAATGTTACCTTCAAGTTCTAAGGCAACCAAGGACAATGTCAATATATTGTTTTTTTGTGCTTGAATGTTCCTGGAGAACCACGGGAGGGGAGGTATCTGTGTCAAAAAGATAGTCTGTGGTTGTTATGGTGGATATTCTTAAATATTTTTTTTGATCAGTGAAGCCATTTTCTCCACAACTGACACCCTGTGAGGCCATGCTCTGCAAACACATTTTAGCAATATATATAGAGCCAGTATTCAAAATAGAAATGGTGTCTAACTCCTTGTTGTGTGCTTACCAGCTCCATGACTCTGGGATAGCACTGAATTTGAATATCTTCTGCTATCATTGAAGACACAGGTCAGTTCTGGATCAGCAGTCCCCAGAAACATGGTCAGAAATGTTTCTGGGTGTGATGATCCATGTCGCAAAGTTTACACTGGAACCTGAGGGAAGAGAAAGAGGCACACTTTCCTGGCATCCATTTGGAATGAAGTCTCTCGCTTTTCTCATCACAGTTCTAGCCCAGTTTATAGTAATTAGTTCTCCAATACACAGGCATCTCTAGTATTGACCAAAGCTCTGCAGAATCTAGCCCGTGTTAGATACAAAGTCACATTTAGCAAGTATGTCTTCTGTGGATGCTCTCCCAGATGTCCACTCTTGTGCTCCATGCTCAGCTCACTACAGCTGAGGGCCTGCTCTCTCTCCAAGGGGCTTATTCTCCTCACCACCTCAGTGTATCCTTATGCTGTTCAATTTTTACTTCATGGCTCTTGAATAATCTGGCACCTTTTCTATTGCTTGTTTTATTATGTGTTCTCCTTGACTCAACGTGCTCTATTGAGGGGTCAGTCTGATTTTTGCGCTGCATTCTAGGATGATTCCAGTAAACACTGACTGAGTGGTTTAGGTCAATGAAGAATGGATGAACAACCGTTCTTTTTCCTTGAATTCACATCTAGTGAACAGGGCTAATGTAGGCTACCTTATCTGTTACTGGACCTACATAGACAGGTGTTTGTGGAGGGTCTTCGGTTAGAGCTTTGCCTATGAGTAGCATTCAACAAATGTACAATACGTATCACTCTGGATCTAGCTGATGAGTGAAACTTGCATGGATGTGTTTTTTGAATAATGGAACTTCTGTGTTCTGATACTGTGAACAGAATGCTAGACACTGTGTGTCCTTTATTGAGGGGTCTTTTTATAGGTAGACTATTAATGAAGTGGCAGTCACAGTTCCTTTTATTATGGAGTGTATATTTAATCAGAAGCCAAGATAATGTTTTTAAATTGCTGCTCTCACATGGTGTCAAGGAAGGCTGTGCCTTCCATAGTCTTCATATGCAGGCTTGAATCTGGGCTCTGTCATTGACTAATTAATGTTGCTTACTCTGATTCTGAGTCTTAGTATCCTTCCTTGTAGAACACTGTGCCTTAGTGTTGATATAAGAATTTCAAGTTCTCGCTTTTTAAAACACAGTAAATGCTAGCTACTGCTGTTCTTTTTAATGATATTACTGCAACGACCACCACTAGCACTAACTAATATCTTCTGGGAGTTTCTAAGCCAAGAGAGAAGGGAAAAGGCTACCAACTATTTATTTATCTAATAAAGCTCTAGCAGATTTCAGAATCCAAGGGGAGGCTGGAACCAGAACAAACTGAATTAACTGACCACATCTACCGACTATTGCCACCAGTAACCTGTGCTTTGGGTCCTGTCCCAGAAATGGCTACATCCCTTTGAACTGTCCTTCTGGATAAGGTGGTCCCAACGTAGACTGGTGAATCTTTAGGATAACATTGTCAGTTAATAAGCAGGTGGCTGTCATAGGCGGAAAGGGATGTAAATCACCCAAATGACTGGCACGTTGATGCATCAGCTCTGCTTCCCATTTTTGTGTTTTTCTGAGCGTAAATGGGCATTTTTACATGAATCAATCTTTCTGATTGAGCTGGAACTGTGTTAAGAAAGATGTCTAGAGGGGTGACCTCAGTCTCCTTGGAAAGGGAAAGTCAGTGAGAGGTTGAGTCTTTGAACGGGTGTCCAAGGAGCTGTTATGAGAGTGAATCATGAATTTTTAAGGTTATTTAAAGATTATACTGCTGAATAAAAACAGCGTATTTGCTCATGCTATTTTTCTGAGTACTTAAAAAGCTAACTGCTTCCCCTGAGTTCTCTCTCTTGCTCATCTCGTCCTTTTACTACCTTGTTCCTTTTTTGGGGAGATCACAGAATTCTCTCTCTCTCTCTTTCTCTCTCTGTGTGTCTGTGTGTGTGTGTTTGTGTGTGTGTCAGTAAGCACTAGAAAGAAATGATAGACCCTTAAAATAGAATTACTGGGAACATAACTCCTTAGAAGAAGCTGAGATAACAGATTTCATTAAAACTGTGCTTTAATGGAGTTGAAGGGAACTTCGTCATTAAGATGCGTTTGCAGAAGGTAAGTAGAAAGTGATTTTAATTATTGAATGTTTCTAAATACATCCACCCACTTCTCCATAACCACATAGTGCATATCTGCAATTCTAGGTGAAAGCATCGCATATCACTGAAGAATAAGATAGATAACCATACTGGCTATGGCTTACTTAGAAGGCCATCCTTTCAGTACCTGAACCTGAAAAAAAAACCCTAACATTTCCTGCTTGTAAATGGACTCTGGTGAAATAGTACAAGTGTGCTTATAACCTGTCTGTGATCTACTTTAGCCAGTAGTGAAGGTTCTGCATCACCTGCGCTCTATCCTGTATTTGGAATGATGAAATAGACAGTGTTCAGATTTAGGGATTCAGAATTTATTAAAAGAAAAAAAATCAACTTTAGACACAGATAGGACTGAATAACAGGATGGATTCAGTTTCCCAAATAATGTCTCTAGGCAGTCAAACCCAGTGGGTAAGAATTCTTAGAGAACACTCTTTGACCACTGTGGCTTATGCTAGAAGATTTGCATCATCCCCTGGGCTGAGGCATCTTCAAAATGTCCCATCTCTTCATGCCACAGAGGGCAATGTAACAGTACATTGCTGAATGGTGCTGGAGAGGCTTCCCAGTTGGAACAAGGACACTGATGGGAGGCACCAGATGGGAGCATACATGACTTAGCAGATGGATTGCTATGCATGATCTTGGTTTATTAAACTTCTCTTTTCAAAGGGAAGTTCTTATCACATGAATTTGTGACAACTGAAAACATATTTGGGGAATAATAGGAGATTAAATAAATCAATACAGTAGACTCTTTCATGCTTGATTTGATGCCTTGGCAAGAAGGAACGATTGCAGTTTTTATTGAAGGGGCAGGACAAGGAGAAATGCTTGCATTGAAAGAATGTAGAAGATACTAGGTGGAGCAAAGACTTTCTGCTTTAAGAGTTTAAGGGGAGATTCTAACGGGGGGGTTAATGTTTTCAAAACTTTCATACCTGATAGCATCAAGTCTGGTACACAATTTATGAGACATATAAACATGAAAAGGAGTAAGAAGAAGACTAAAGACATAAAAGGAATCCTGCAATCTAGGGGAGACATGAAGAATCCTTTTGCTGTTAGACATTATTTTTGCACTGTGAAATGGAAATTGATGGAAAATGTGCAAGATTTGGGGACGTCTCCATGGTGTAGACTTGTGCTAGCCTAAATATCAGAGGTACTTTTGCTGACTCTCCAACACCATGCTAAATATGTCTGTGATGGTTACAACCATACTTGGTTTGAATAGGTCCTCTTAAGCCTGGGATGTTGGAACTTCAATCCTCAGTGTGGTGATACTAAAGGAGGTGGGACTTACTCGTTAACAATAACATCGACAGGGCAGGGCATGGCTCTGGAAAGGGAGCAATGCTGACCCCTGCAAGAGTGAGTTCACAGCTAGACTTCCTGTGTTCTCTTGCTCCATAAACAGAAAGCCTGGAGATGTAACTTATATCATTCTGGAAGTGGAAAGGCAGACAGTGAGATCTGGGTAGTAGGAGCAGTTACTGAAGTGAATCAGGAATCTTTAAGAATAAAGACACTTCTGCTATGGAGGTGTGTTTGATTTTGCTCTTTTCCTCTCTTTCTTATCCTATGATCACATTCTTATGCATCCATGACACTGTTATGCTCTCTGCCCTGAGGCAGTAAAAAGAGCCCAGCAGATGTATAGGGTCACATGTATAGAGGTGTCTGTGCATGCGTGTGTGTGTGTGTGTGTGTGTGTGTGTGTAGGCCAGAGGTGTTTTCTTTGATTTCTGTCTACTTGATTTATAGAGGCATGGTCTCTTGCTGAAACACAACTCACCAGCTCATCTAGATAGCCAGCTTGCCCTGCAGATTTCCTGTCTCTCTCTCCCAAGTGCTAGGATTAGTGGTGGGCCCCTACAACTGCCCAGCTTCTGCGTGCTTGCTGGGATCCAAATTCTGGTCTTCACACTTGTGCAGCAGGCGCTGGGTCCTCTGAGGCTCTTCCTAGTCCTTGAGACTGGTGGTTTTTATTTAGCAATAATCAATTAAGGTTGTTTCAGTCTTTTTTATGCAAGTTGTTTTTCTAGCTTCCTAACGGCTCTTTATAACAGACTTAACTGAAGTTTTGTATTAGCCTGTTCTATCTGAACCATGACAAAGAAAATGAATTTATCTATCTTAGCATTCTGAAGGCTCAAGGACACGGCACTACTGAGTCTTTTGACTGCCTCACAGAACACACACATATACATATTAGAAAATATTCTATTCAGAAAGGCTATAGTCTATTTGATTCCAATTCTATAGTATTCTGGGAGAAGACGTGATGGCTAATCTTGTTTGCCAACTTGACACACTCTGGAAGAGAGAACTTCAGTTAAGTAATTGCTTCCATCAGATTGGCTTGTAGTCTTGTTTGTGGGGGCATTTTCTTTATTGTTAATTGGTATAGAGGACCCAGTCTACTGTGGGCAGTGCGCTCTCTGGATAGGTGAGCCTGAATAGTACAGACAAGTTAGTTGAGCAGTCTAGAGGAAGGGAGTGTGTTAAGAGCATGCTTCCCTGGCCTCTGCTTCAGTTCCTGCCTCTGGGTTCCTGTTTGAGTCCTAGCCTTGGTTTCCCTCAAACCATATAAAACCTGTTCTTCCTAAGTTTGTTTTAATCGGTATTTTATCACAGCAACAGAAAACAAATGAGGACAAAGATAGGAATAATTTTAAAATTCAGGGGTTTCCAGAGGTTGAAGAGATAAAAAGATGTTACAGAAGGGCCATAAGACTATATTTAAAGCCATAAGACTATATTCTGTACAATATTCTAATGGCTGATAAATGCCATTATACATTTATATCAACAATGTTGATATAACATTATACAGTATATCAACATTCATAGAACTGGAAAGCATAGTCTGAAATAGGATGTGAAGTATGGGCTCTGTTAGTTCGTCTATTAGTTCATCTCTTACTTGGCTTCCATTACTGTAACACTGAGAACCATTCTGGACTGACTGGTTCACTTGCTTAGGGCTGTGGTGAGCAAGTACATGATAGCAAAGGAGCTCATGCTGGAGCAAAGTCACCCCACTCACAGTCAGTATCAGCAAAGAGGAAGATCAATGAGAGAGCACACCAATATCACTTTCAAAGGCATATTACCGGTATTCAGAAGAGCTCTTACTGAGGACCTCCTGTTAAAGACTCTTCACTTTCCAATAGGCTAACCATACCGGATTCTAGGATACTTATGCAAACAAAAGAAGTTCATTCAATGGAGCAGAAGCTTCCCACTAAGATGTTAACAGTTGGGAAACTATGGGGGAGGGGGTTGTACCTACAGAAACTGTAGTGTTTTGCTCAATTTTTCTATAAAACTAAACCGACTCTTAAAGTCTTATCTTGATTTATGGACACTTAGAGGAATGTGGATGCTATTAGTTTCGGGGAATTATCTTTGCTTTACTATGGCATGAGTGAGAACTGTTGCTCCTCCTTGATAATACTGCTTAGGAAGGATTCAGAATTGAGAAAGGAACCTGTATTCTTTCTTGTTCTGTCACATAAATATAAAATAAGATATAGAAATCAGTTTCTCTCTGCCTACTCTAAACTTATACAGGAAAAAAAAAAGACTCTTCTTTGACTTCTCTCTCCGGCGTTGTTGGCTTGTGGTCCTGGCAGCTAAAACAACAGACAAGTGAGTGGCGTATGAAAATCAAAGGGCAGGATGGGGCTGTGTCCAGTCCCATTCAACATTTTACAAAAGCAAGCCTCAATATTCACAAAAAAAGTGGAAATTCTCCCTCCCTTAATCATGGTCTGTGGCTTTTGCTTCTGAATTTCCTTGGGATCTATCCCAGGCTATCCTCATTCTTTGGATCCATGTTGGTTCTTCTGGTGATGCTCCAGCTGGCTGTGTGACGCCAAACAGTGTTTCTAGTTTGTGTTTCATTCTTGTCCAGCCATTAGAGTGGACCCAGCCTTCTGTTGATTTTTTTAAACTTTGCTGGAAATTGAGCAGATGGATTTGAATTCTTAATTTTCTTCAAAAAATCTGCCAAGTACTTGTTCCTTTGTTCCTTATTTTCCTCTTGACCAATCCTCATGGCTTTGACTACGTCCCTTTTAAAGACATCTCACTAAGTAGTTTTCTCTCTCTCTGCTTTAGATGTGTCTTTAGAGAATGAATTCTCTACAATTGACTCCACATTTGTTTTTGCTTCCTTGCCTTGTTAGTATATGTAACTATAGGCACACATGTCACTGAAGTAATTGTAATTAATGTTAAAATGCTAAAATATAAATCACACTTGTGATTGTTTAGGAAAAGGAGATAAAATACAGACATTTGTCTGCTATTTCATTGATAAATGATACAGTGACACTAGTAGCAACCAACTTATATAAAGTCAGATAAATAGAAAGTAGACAGCCAAGAGGCAAATTCCTATTTATCTTACTTTATAATCTTCTTTTAATTGAAAGAACATTAGCTTTGTCATCTAGAAAGTTTAGGTATAGCTGGAGGTGATGAAGATAGGACTATTGCTTATAAACTTTAGTTTGTCTAAAAATGGGGAGAGTTTGAATGTATTTTCAGTATTCATTGCAAAATGTATTTATAATAAAACACCTGACTGTGAAATGTATAATGAACAGAAATGTCTAATAGTTCTGGAAACTAGGAGGTTAAAGTGCCAGGCTCACATCTCTGGTTCTGACACTGTTGCTTGGCAGTACTTTCTCTAGAGGGGAGGAGGACCATATCCTTACATGGCAGAGGCAGAAAGAGGTACACTCCCTGCACAAGACCCTTCTGCAAGGAACCTGACTCTGTGCAGGGGTAGGAGCCCTCTTAACCATTCTGTTCAGCTCCAACATACCAGCTATGGGAGGAGAAGCTTCAAACCCAGCATTTGTGAGCCACACGAGTCCTGGGTGCATGGCAGGTCATGATTGTTGGCTGTGCAGTCTACTACTGATAGCCGAAATCCCATTTCCTACCCTGTGACCAAATAGTCATTTGCAGACCTGATTGCTTTGCTCCCTTCCCTTAGCAGCTGTGTTTTTCTGGTCCGTGGCTACCTATAAAACATAACTTTCCACTGCCAGACTTTCCTGTGCTGTCAGCACATCTGTCTGAAAGCTTCCTCTAGACTGAAACGATCTATTTTCACCCATAGACTCTCTTTGGATTAAAGGTCAGACGTCCGCATCGGCAGCTCCTGACTTTCTTCCACAGCTCTCTGTGCAAATAGCAGTGGTGTCTTGAGTTGGTCTCCTCGCTTCCCTCTGCCTCTCTTGCTTCCCACACACACTGCTATCACAAACAAGTGGCCAGTTGCCCGCTTTCCTTCCATAATATGTGTTATATATGGTGTTTAAAATCAAGCATTTCTGGAATTTATTTGTTTGTTTATTTACTTTGTGATAAGGTACTGTTGCTTTGCATTCTTGAACTTGGAAGGTTGGCCTTATTTCTAGGAAAGAGAAACCGGAATCCGAATCTAACTGGAATAATGTAGTGCTATGGCGGGGGAAGGCAGAATAGGCTCTAATAGGTCTTTGTCTTAGCACTGTAGTTTTGTCAGGTTAAAAGAAATACTTGAATCACTGCAATGTACCAAATCATTTGCATGCCATTGGGCATGAATTCACCAGACAGAGAAGATGAATTCACCAGACAGAAAACACACACACACACACACACACACACACACACACACACGGGTGGTGGTGGCAGTGGAAAGAATTGTTTTGAAAAGGTTAGAAAGAAGAAGTGTAATTAGTGGTAATAAAGCCGGGAGAAGAATATAGTTAAAATACACTATATGCATGTACAAAAATGTTGTAATTAAACCTGTTATTGATATGTATGATTTATGCTAATAGAAATCTCTCTCTCTCTCTCTCTCTCTCTCTCTCTCTCTCTCTCTCACACACACACACACACACACACACACACACACACACTGAACTTTGATCACTGGCAGGCAAAGAAAGAAAGATGCTGCAATTAGCATTGCGAATGTGACCATCGACATCATAGAGTGCGTTTTGGTGGTTTGAGAACAGAGGAGCAGGAAAGACCATCAGGCTTAACCAGGACCAGGCAGATGCCTGCTGAGGCCCACTGGGTTAAGGGCTTGACTACTCCCTACTAAGTAGCTGTAAATTGGTAGGAGAATTATAGCATTTGGAAATACAGGTTTGCTACATATTAGCTCTGCTTGTGCTAAGTAAATGGGGAATAAGTGAAAGATTCTGCAGTGAAAGTACTTCTCTAGGTTTTGTGAGCTGTGGCTGTTTGACCTGGGTGGTCCAGCTTGACCATAGCAGGGGAGGCTGCTCAGAGGGCTCTCTTTCATGCTCAGCCACGGTGACAGGATGGTCCTTATCAAGGTGGACTTCAGTTACCCTGCTCTTTCACAGTAGCATTATGGAGAATATGAAAGACACACCTCTTTCTCAGAAGAGCCTACTGCAAGTTAGGACTCTTTAAAATGTGACAAACATAAACCTTGCAATTTTAAAAAAAATCTTATCAAAAGATTAAGTGTACATGGTAAAGACAAATGGGAAGAAAGCTACAGCCTTGACCTTTTTCTCACCACGCCAGCCTTGCTATCGAGAGCGGACCTTATGAACTGTTACAGCTTTCCTTCAAGAGGATTCATATTTCAAAGAAGTAAATGTGTTCTCTGAAACTTTTTGTTAACCATGCTGAATTGTTTGCCTGCCCTGCCTCAGTGGCTCCTTTTAGTCCAAAGAGGTTCCCCCTCCACTTAGTCAGGAAGGTGTGGCAGGTGTGTTGCCCTCAGGAAAAGGTCTGGAGAGGCTTAGATTCAGTCTGAGCACCTGCCTCCTGAGGGACTGCTTCTCCCAGAGGCAGTTAGCTATAGTTACAGGAGGACACGGGCACATTCACTTCAGCCAGGTGGCCTTGGATTACAGAACAAGGAAAATGGATAATCCCTGATTTGCATCCTTGTTAAGATTTAATAACACCATGTAGGTAGAGCTCCTGTGAGTTTCCCTTTTCTCTTTGGTCCTTCTAGTCCCTCTCCCTGACATGAGTTTCCCTCTTCTTGCCTGGGTCAGGGGATGATTTTATGTTTCTGTTGACTAGAGCAAGACCATATCTCCTGACTTGTCTCCAGGTCCCCTAAATCTCCAGTGGTTGTTACTCTAAATTTAGCCTTTGAATTAGCAAAAAATGCAGTCAGTCAGCAGCTCCTCGTGGCTTCACAAAAGCAACTGTTGGCAGGGAGCCCACAGACAAGAATAGTACTGAAGGCTACTTCAGGGTTCTTTCTGCCTCTTTCTGCTGCCACTGCACATGTGGGCAGAGGGGAGGATTATCTCTCCCCTCCTTTATTTGCAGCACAGTGATAGTTTTTAAGTATGAAAGAGCTGAAATTCACCTCTTTGTAGAAGGAATATTTCCCATTCGTGATAAAGTGTCACTTACGCCCATCTCATTTATAGGAGCTTTATCGACCACCCCAAGTTGGAAGGACCAATTGCAGGCTTTCCAGCTTGTTTTCTCTGCTGACTTTGTATAGCAGCTTGTGTGACTTTGTAAACATCACCATGCCACCGAAATGAAGGCAAGCATCTTGAAGATGCTCATGGTCTTCTAATAGGTCCTTCTTTTTCTTCAGGTTATGTTTTAGGGTGACTGATGAGTGCCACAGACCAAGACCCCTTAGCTTTCTGGTTCCTCTCTCTGATGCTGAATAGCAGTTTACATAGGTCACAAATGCTCTGTTGTTGTGTCTATTCTCACAGGGACATCTGAAAGTAACCCGTGATTTTTGCTGCCCAACAGGAAGAGACACAGAATTTTAGGGGAGAGAATCACCCCTGTAACTCCTAAGAAAAAAAATATGAAACAGAATCACACCTCAAAGACCATTGAGGAGGCAGACATCATGATGCACGTCTGTAATCTCAGCGCTAAGGAGGCTGAAGCAGAAAGATCACATGATGTAAGACAGCCTGGGCTATAGAGTTTTGTCTGAAAACAACAAAAACAAAACCAAACCAATATGAACAGGAATCAAAGCAAAGACAAAAGTAAACAACAAAATATCATGAGTGCTTATTTCTTCAACCGAATAAAACAGAAGTTTGGTTTCAGACATGAGCTGATTCATCTTCTAAAAGTTTTAGGATTATGGGGCAATGTTGACACGAGATGATGCAGAAGGCAGGATTACTGTCAGACAGACAACTGGCATGGACAGACTGTATGAGTCACTTGTCTCTGTGACAGACAGCCATTAAGAAGTAATGGGGAAGAGGCGTTTGCGCATATACAGTCAATCATGGAGAGGCGGGTATGGTAATGGGCAGCTCCATGATGTTGTGAGGCCATGGCAGGGGAATGGCAGTAGCTGCTCATTCACATCTTAGTAGGCCAGGAAACAGAGAGATTGATGCTGGGGCTCGTTCAGTTTTCTCCTTTTCTCGTTTTACTCAGTCTGTGCCCTCAGTCTATTGGAGAGAGTAGCTCCCATGTTTGGGGATGTAGATCGAAATACAGTCAGGCTTTCTGGAAACTCCATTCCAGATATGCCTGGAGGTATGTTTCCTAGGTGATTCCAAGTGCAGTCAAGCTGACAATGAAGACTAACTGCACACCAGGAATGAAGACAAGAAAAGAGATTCACGATTTACACTTCCTAATACAAACTTCAACTATGTAAAGCATTTACTGTGCCAGGCACCACACAGATGCCTTATGTACCTTATTCTGTGCCAACCCTAAAGACAAGCCAGGAATATGGGGGTTATTTTTATTTTGTCTATGAAAAAACTGAAGTTTAAATACGCTACATCACTTGACCAAGGTCACCCAGCAGTAAATCCAAGGCTCTAGTGAAATCAGAGCACAAATCTTCATTTTAACCAAATAAAAAGAAAAGAAAAAAATTACCCACTAAGTTATCACTTCTTAGGACTAGAAATAGTAGAGCAATGTGATTCAAACACCGACTGTTAAAAAGGATCCCAACCCTTGCCCTGGCTCAGCTCTGAGTTTACTGCAGGAGAGATTTCTCCCCCTCCCCCGCTGTGTCTGTGGTCTATAGGTTGTACCTCCCACCCTCCACTCACAGGCTCCGTATCACCTCTCGCTCCAGCCACTTAGATCCTGCATTGCAATTGCCCATTTGTCTGATAGCCTCATTTGCTCTGAGTGACTATAGCAGGCTGAAATTGGGGCCTTGGTTCATCTGTTTATCCTAACACTGGCACCAGGCCGATTATATAGTGGCTTCTCGATAAGTATAATGTTGGAGAGAAAGTATTCAGTGAGCTGGATAGCCGAACATTTTATGAGAAATAAAAAAATCCAGAGTATTTAAGTACAGCTAGGATGAACATAGGATGAACAGCTCCAATTTTGCATAGCTGGACTATTTCAGATACACATACAGAAAGAGTACAGTATACTTAAAGGGCTATGGAGTTCTATGGGCACAAAATGTAGGTTGTGTCATTCCCCATCTGACACATTTTCTAAGGCAATATTAGCCAGCAATCAGCAATAAATGCTGCACCTGCATTCAGGATGTATGGGGGACTACTGGGCCTCTTAAGATGTGTGCGAGGATACGACTAAAAACACTGCATCGGAATGACCCAGATATCCATGTCAGTCATGAAGGCACCTGAATAGAAGATGTCCTTCTCTGTTCTTATATAATTGTCCTGGGACTGGGGCTCTAAATGTCTGTGTAAACCTTGCCAGACTCTGAGGAGGGATATGTGCAAAGGGTTTCAGTTCAGCCATTTGTCCCTTGGGCATCTCCATTCTGTCACACTGTGGCCCAAGGAAGTCATTAATGGGGATGAAGTGTGACTTTATTCTCCTTGTCATTTTGCTTGGGTGGATGCTGGTGAGCCACTGAAACATGTATACACTCTGGTTCTTAGTTTGGTGCAGCGTCTCAGCAGGGGACTCGGTAAAAAGGGTGGGCTTAGAATATTTCATTCTCACTAAGCGTCTTGGACCAGAGCTTCATATCTTGGGTTTAGGATGGAGATGTCTTTGTGGTCTGCAAAGAAACCATCTATTTTTCATAATGGTTTTAAGTGAAGTCTAATGGCCAGTGCGTAGACATGTGCCAAGCAAAACGAAGAAGCTCTGCCGTTACTGCTTTTCTTGGCCACCGCGTTCTCTCTTCCTTTTCTCTTTATACCCACATCGAGTAAAGAAAGTTTTGGTTTAGGAACAGGACTCTGACTCATGCACTTCTGATTTCTGGCTTCATGATAGAGCTGGAGACACTAGTCCTATAGATGTTGCCATGAGAGTCCCCCGCTCATCCATACATCTGCCTCTTTACCCATCTAGGTTCATAAAGGAGCCATGAAGGTAGTGATGCAGTGTTTTGTCTTCTACTGTTACATATGTCCTCCCTAGCACCTAGGTCATTCTGAAAAGACAAAAGAGCTCACGATGAGTGTGCTAAGTAAGTGACCGCGCTATTGGGAAACACATGTTGGGTGGAGACACAATAACAATATAATCTTTGTTCCATTATTGGAAACAGACATCATTTGACTACTACTTTTTGAAGATGCTCTGGTGAAGCTACTTTTTAATATTTTGCTCCACATTCTCCTGACTTGTCCTCAATTCCTCTCATTCTTTGCTTTCTCCTTAATTTTATTGTCCTTGAATTATTGTCTGAAGTCTTTCCTTTTCAAAGAAATATGTCTTAATTCACATTGATGTATTTTTGAAGAGTGTATAAAGTTTATGGTTTTGTTGTATAGGAAGACACTATAAAAAATAGACAGGAATATAACACTTTCTGGTCAGACATAAGGCCCTGTGTTCAGATTCCAAGAACCCACATAATGTAACCTCAGATCTGGGTGCAATTGGAAGATAAACTATAGGAAAGTGGCTGGGAGTTTTTGGCTATCCTGCCAGAAACCGGTGAACTTCAAATTTAGTGGGAGACCTTTAAGGGAAAAAGGCAAGATGTGATAGAGGAAAGCTCTGATATTTCCCTTTGGTTTCTTAGCACATGAAGGGTAGACCCATCTATGTAATATTGATATCCTTAGATATACCCCCCCCAAACACACACACGAGTCTCTGCCTTTAAGTCTCACCTTCATTATTTGTAAGATGGGTAAACAATGACTTAGCCTAGTCACAAGGACAACAGACTTGAAACACGACTTCCATTATTGCTTATTGATATGAAAAGACCAGAAAAAAAAGCATGATTTCTGTTATGTTTACACAAAGCCCTTGAAATTTAAAATTTATAGCCATTTTTTTGTTACAAAGTTAAATTTTATGTTCAGCTTTTTTTTCTTCTCTCAGTCTTGGGGAAGTTTAGAGCATCACACATCTGGAGTGAGAACTCTAAGAACCAAGGCCTTAACAGTCTCAGTGTGGTGTTCAGTCACTTCTGGAAAACTCTCAGAGAGTGAGGGGGCTCATCGCTTCGAGAATGTCTTCCACTATTTTCCCAGCCCCTAGAATCAGAATTACACAGAGCATGCTGCACAACAATCATGTATTTTCCAAGTTATTCATGAAGTGTTTCAAACTTTTAAAAAATATTTGATAAACCTATTTCTTTTTGTTCGTAGAATAAGTGTGTTTACTTGAACCTGTGATAGTAAGTGCATGTGGGTGGATTGACAGGTGGATGATAAATGTGAAGGTTATTGTGAAATTATAGTTGGGTCCTTAACCTATAGCTAATGACAGACACTTGATGGAGAATGTTCTTACCTATCTGACATGCTTTAGCTTATGAAGGGTAAACATGACAATAAAAGTTCTGAGTATAATTATTCAAAATGAAAAAATAAGCCAACAAATTCCTCAAACCTCATTTTCTTGATTACCATTTTTTAGATTGACGTGACTTCAACACAAAATATTTCTACTGGTGCACATCTCGAAGTATCTTGTGCTGATAGAGTCTTTCATTCAAGCTTTTATAAAATGTTATTCATCAGAAGGAAGTTTGATATAAGTAAATAACTTTTAGTTCATGTTATGTTGTTGTAATGAAGTACCACAGATGTTGTAAGAGGTGGCGAGTGGGACCTGCCGCCCCCATTGCCCAGCTCCTGGTCGCTGGGCTAACTTACATTCGAAATAACCACATGAAAACTGTATTCATTTAAATACTGCCTGGCCCATTATCACTAACCTCTTCTTGGCTAACTCTTACATCTTAAACTAACCCATTTATAAAAGTCTGTGTGTCACAACGAGGTGGTGGCTTACCGGAAGATTCTAACCTACATCCATGTCGGGCTAGAGGATTATGACGTCTGGCATCTTCCCCTCTCCCCAGCCTTCTGTTCTTTCTACTCCACCCACCTAAGGGCTGTGTCCTATCCTACAGGCCAGGCAGTCTGTTTATTTAACCAATGAAAGCACAGAAATACAAAAGAACCCTCCTACACCAACAGACTTGGGAATTCAATGAATAGATATTTTTAAAATCATGTTTCTGGAGGCTGAGAAATCTAAGGTGAGGGAGTCAATGACTAAAGGTCTCTTGTTGTGTAATCACAATGTAGAACATGAAAGGAAAAGCGAGCATGCTCAGAAGACAGCAAGAAAGAGCCTGAATCTACTCTTCCTAGAAACAAACCTATGAGGATGGTTTTATTCTAATCATGAGGACAAAGTCCCAGAGATCTATCATTTCTTAAACTCTCCCTCCTAGCACTGGTGCATTGTAGTTTACATTCCCAACACATGACCTTTAAGGGAACATAGAAATATGTAATCCAGGGAGAGAAGAGTTAGAAATGTGTCTGTACTATTATGAACAATTTAATTTTGTCTTTGGTTCCTGATATAGAATTTGTTGTTGTTTATTTGCCAGTGAGATGACTGAAGTGGGAAGAGATAGGACCCCACGTACTGTGGGACAATGGCTTGTACCCTGTGGATTGTATTTTAATAAAGCACTGATTGGCCAGTAGCCAGGCAGGAAGTATAGGCAGGATGACCAGGCAGGAAGTTGAAGCAGGGTGACAAGAACAGGAGAATTCTGGGAAGAGGAAAGCTTGGTCTGCAGTTGTTACCCAGCCACAGAAGAAGCAAGATGTGACTGCCTTGCTAAAAAAAAAAAGGTACCAAGCCACGTGGCTAGCTCAAACAAGAATTATGGGCTATTGTAAGTTATAAGAATTAGTTAATAAGAAGTTTGAGCTACTAGGCCAATCAGTTTATAATAAATGTAGACCTCTGTGTGATTTCTTTGGGACTTAATGGCTACAGAACTGGGTAGGACAGAAAACCTCAGTCATCACCCATATAGTCATGTGGTTAGATTGTAGACTTCTAGAGAGGGCAGAGGGACCAGTGATTGAGTTCAATTACCAATCGTCAGTAATGTGATCAGTAATGTTTGCTGTTATATAACAGTTTCCCCTGGGGCAGAGGGAATCTTCCACTTTGGAGGGAAACTCTTTAACACACAGGATGTTCACTGGGAGGTGAAATACTCAGTCCTGCTGAGAAGCTCATTACAACAGGAAGTATACAAGTCAAAATAGCTTGAGCAAGTCCCTGAAACTGATCATATTCACTAGGACCCACCATCCCCAAGAGTATTTAAACAGTTGGCCTTCTGAGAGTCATTCTTGGACAAGTCAGGCTTCAAAGATTCTTGGACAAACAAAATTGCAAACAGAACTCCCAAACAAGCTGAGTTGCTTAGAAGAGGCCCGGACTGAACAGCCTGGAAGAAGCATAGACCAGTTCAACAGGCCAGGAAAAAACAAAGACCAGTTAGCTGC
The DNA here is from genome assembly GCA_028555095.1 of Dicrostonyx torquatus. Classification (NCBI taxonomy): domain Eukaryota; kingdom Metazoa; phylum Chordata; class Mammalia; order Rodentia; family Cricetidae; genus Dicrostonyx; species Dicrostonyx torquatus. Next base: position 2,351,917 of record JAQHUG010000095.1, on the reverse strand, counting down.
CTTGAAAAGGCTCCAATCAACTAGGTCACTGGGTTGAGCTGCCTCCAGGTTTTGCAGTGCATTCCAGTTTTCCAGCTCTTGTGAACTATCACCCATACTGGAGTGAGCTTTTGATTATGTAGCTGTCTTTCAGTCATTTCTGTTGGCGTGAATAATTCTCACCCATAATCAATAAGTTCCAATAAAACTCACTGGCTCATCAAGTTGTACTTTGGTTGTGTCCATATTTTTGCCTGTTGCTGGTTCCTTATCTGAGGTGAGTAGATGTTTTGTTTATTCTTGTCCCCCCCAAGGAATAGTATCACACAATGTCTACTATGTGACTCCTTTACAAATATGCCTTGATACCCCTAAATGATGATGTTAAAACTTCTAGGCTGGAGAATACATCAGGCTGATCACCTAGAGAGGGCACAGTGGTCTGTGCCACTTCAATAAAACCACAGTTTATCCTAAAATTTCTTCCTTTGGCTCTTCTTTCATGACACCCGTTAAATATACCGTTTTTCTAAATTCTGTCAGTTATTCTTTTTTTATTGTTAAAAGAAAANTAACCTCTGACTTAGAGAAATCTTCCTGCTTCTGTCTCTGGAGTGATGGGATTACAGGTGTGCAACAGCATACTTTTATTTATCCTTTTTTAGTGCTATATTATAGAATCTATAATGGCACCGTCTTTTCCTGAGTATAGGATATTCTTAAATCCATAGGATGTCTATGAGAAGATAACCCAACTGTTTATTCTAGATTTTGAGGTCTCCGTTTTTAACTTGCAAATATGATAATATATGCTAGGAAGAGCAGCACATAGTAATTTCAACAACTCGGAGGCTGAAGTAAGATCTGAAATTTGAAATTAGCTTGGGCTAGATAGTTAGAGTCTGCCTCACAGATAAACAAAGATAGAGAGGGGGAAAGGAAGGGAAGGAGGCAATAAAGACAATTAAGTCATTTCATTTAACAAGGTACTTAACAAGCATTATACTCTCATTTGAAGTACAAAGGTGATGAGTCTTGCTGGCTTGACATTGAGTGCTAAAGAGATGGTTCAGCTGGACGAAGAGCAGGAAAGTTTCTTTATGGGACACTAAGAGAAGAAAAGGGACTATGTTAAGAATGAAAGTGTCCATTGAAGGTATGCATGAAACTACAGAAGCAATCTCCATTTAAGGATGCTTAAGAGTTGCAATCTTCTGCCCCCTTTGCACAATGATTCCTGAGGATTCGGAGGAGAGGAGGTGATACACATGTTCCTTTCAGGGTTGACTATTCTGTGATCTCTCGTTTTCTGCTCTTTGGCTAGCGATTTTCCGTGTGCATAAAGCTGCTTCTCTGATGAGGCCTGAGAGATGCCCTGATCTGTGGCTATAAGGATAAGTGGTTAGGAGCTGGTTTAGCATTGGGTCCATTCAGCAGAATAATAGCAGGAGGCTATCCCCTAAGGCTTATGACTTGTTAATTACAGGTTCTGGGCCCTGATAATAATGCCTGATAATGGTTTTATCTTATAAAGGGTCCCTAAATCCATCCAGAAAGTGATTAGTTATCACCATGCTATCCATGTTACTATTTGACGGATGTGCATGTCTTGCTAGGCTGGAGGTAATTGAAGCTCTTGGAGATCACATGTGGGTAAAACTGATAACTCTTCTCCTCTGGTCGTGTGCAAACAGCTTTTGACACTATGAAGGCTAGTAGGACGAAAGCACCGTGGTCTGTGCCGGCTTGATTTCTCCATATTCCGTCTTTCAATTACATTATGTCTTTAGCAATAGGGTTTACCATCAAGTTCTAGGGGATAACTTAGAGCACTTGTGATAGTCTGTAATGTTTCAGGGTCTGTGGAACTTTAGTGACCAATGGCTCCAAAAGAAATAGCCTGTTCCTGCCAGTGGGCTGTTTATGTGATAGCCTGTGGTGTAAGGTGGGGCTTTCCCACCGTGTTTTAGGGTAAGTGACTCTATTTAAACTCATTTTATATGTCTTATTTGTATTTTAGAAAAATTCTATAGGAATAGACTTCCATATGACTTTTTAAAAGTTCTTTAGTGTTATGCAAACCTTCCCATATTTCCTCTACTACCTTGTCCTGTCTCCCACCCCAACCCTTCCTGTTCCATTATTCTCTAAAAGAGAAACACTTTATACCAATGTATATCCCCCCTCTCTTGAAAGCCATGCCTGTGGGCACCCCACTAATTTTCTGACCTCAATGGGTATTTCAAATGAAGTACACATATCTGAATACTCAGAGCCAACACCCACAAATGGGAGAAAATGTGAGAAATTTATCTCTGGGTCTGGGTTACCATACTCAAAAGAACCATTATGGAGAGGAGTGAATGGATTGTAAGAGGCAGAGGTGGTGCATAGCTTCACAAAATCACTGCTTCCTGTCAATAGCAGGGCAGCTGAATTTAGAGCACGATGGGCAAGATGCTTGAAAGCTCAATCCAGACAAAATTCCAGCCTGGAGCGGGGAGAAGCATACAAAGTCCCACTGCTGGCTGGGGAGCCATGGGCAGTTAGTTGGCACTGATGGAGTGAGTCCTCCTTAAGGACATGGCCCCTGGTAGGTGCACACCTCACTTCCGTGGATGGCCTCACATCCAAAAGTATATGGGCAACACAAATTGGACTTGATGGATTTAAAGAGCAATAAAAAAAAAAAAAGAGGACACGAATTTGGGTGGCTAGAGGAGGGGTGGATCTGAAAGGACTTGGGGTGGGGGTGAAGGCAATCAAAATATAATGTATGAAATTCACAAAGAACTAATTTTAAAAAGGAACATTTAGTAATAATACTCTGTATGTCTTAGTAAAAGTAGCATGTTCGGTTTACAGTACCTTGATGGGGCTCACTGATGAAATTCCTCATTCTTTGCCAGGTTCTGCTGCCTTCTCTGGGCTGAAAGGAAGGGCTGAGTGTGAGTGAAGACTGCAGTGGTTCTGTTTGCTTTGCATATGTGCGTCTGTGCATGTGTGTATGTATATATGTATGTTTGTCTGTGTGCTCACCTGTCCTTGACCCCTGCCAGCATTTTATTTCTCTCAGAAAGAGGTCACATATTTGAGCCCTCTTTGCTGCTCCTGAATACATACACTTGCCAGACACATGGCACCTTTTGCTTTTTCTTTCCTTTCCTTTTGAAAACAGTGAGGCAAGTAAAGGCTCATCCTCCTCCCAAACCATGCCCTTCTGCTCCTGTCTAAACTCTCCACTGTCTTTTAAGTTCAAATTCCTGATTGCTTTTTGGTTACAAGGAACATCATCTCTTCTGAACGTTTCCTCTCTGAGCTCAGAGAATTTCCTCAATGCATTGTTAAAACACTATTAAGCCAGAATTAAAGACCTTTGTTTCTTTCAAGATGCTTTCCCCCAGATTGTTCTTCGGTGAGGTGATCGTCTCCTAAAGCCTGTATTTCATGGGGTCAGAAAGCATTTCTCCATTGTTGACCACCCTTGCTTCCTTGAGGATTAAGCCTTTCAATTCTAAATTTTTAACCCCCTTTCTCTGGTTTTCATTCAGATATTGGCACAGGGGTGCAGCTTATGCTGTCTGCTAGCTCTCTGAGAATAAGGACGTCCCCAGCAATGACTAAACCTATGGTAAGAAAGTAACGCTTCCCCTGACCACATAGGAATCAGCAACTCCCACTTTGAGAGGAAGCCAAGGCCAAGCCATTTCTAAGGGAGGTGTGTGTTGCTTTCAAGAGCAAGTTGTATGCTGAGTGACAGACCCAGGACACTTTGCAGCACAGCTCTGGGGCTCCAGGGGAACAGAAGACTTCTCAGACTATTGCAGCTCTATTCAGGAAGGATCTTAAACTCCTGGACCACAAGCAGAAGAAAAGAGTTGTGTGTTTCAGGTTGCCCTCAGGGCTTGGGTGCAGTAGTGCTGTGTGACAGCAGGCTTTAAAGACAGCTACTGTTCCACCTTCTCAGGCAATAGCTGTCTGCAGATGAAAAAAAAAATACATTCGATAATAACATTATTAATAAGGAGAAGCCAGAGAGTTCCCAAAGGCTCTGGAAACAGAGCACAAATATATCAGGAGTTTTTGGTGAAAGAAACTCAAAATAATTTTCTCTTCAGTTTTAACTACTAACAAATCTCATTTCTCCCCTAGGTTAGTGCTACATCATTTAAGTCAGGTACACTTGACCTGTGACGGGAGATCTTTATCCATCATTTCTGCCAGCTGCAGGAGTTTCTTGTGGGGAAATGCTTTGTTTCGTCCTTTTTGATGGCTAATCAAGGAGGTGAGTGCTGAGACTGAAGGAGAGGACTAGCTCCTCCAGAAGCCAGAATAACCTGGATCCGCAGAATGGGGCAGCTGATCCAAAGTTATGCCTTTGGCTTTTCCTGGCTCTGCTTTTATAAGCCAGCTGTCAGTCTGAGGCTCAAGGTGGAATGTGGGTGACAGAGAGTGGGCAGTATTATCTTTTCTCCACGTTGGATTTACCTGTGATACATGTAGCGGTTGCTAAGAAAGTTGTTCTTTAAAATGTCCTAAACAGACAACCGAAAATCTCCAACTTGGGTTCTGATCTCACCTCATTTAATTTATGAAAGTTATAAGCAGATGGTCACAGGGTTGACTCTGTGTTCTACAGATGAGCACAGCAAGACTCCCTGGGGCACAGCTACACACCCCAGGTGGTGAGCCCACATTCTTTATCACTGTCACTCTGGCCACATTTTCCCCTCCTGGGCAGACTCATCCTGCTTTTAAGGTAAAATTCTTTTTCTGGCCTGAAACCTCCTCACACTTCTACTGCCCCCCCCCCTTTTTTTAAAAAAAAATTAATGCATCTTATAGTCTTTACCTTTCATTTCATATCATGTTTCTTAAGCAAAGGGCACAGACTCCTGGGGACAGTTACTATGCAGATGGTGTCATATGACTTGCTCAAGATAAAAACAAATTTGGAAGAAGAGATGTAAGTGACAAGGATCCAGTTTTATATTTAACGAAAATCACTTTCCTGAATCACCCCGAGAAGTAGACACTGTAAATGAGGGACAATCACTGTTACTAATCACATGGAAGATTTGCCTGCCCCGAACCTGGGGGACTTTATTTTCTCACCCCATTTGTTCTGCTTGTAGCTCAAACCAAAGCTTTTGCATCTCAGAGCAGAAACTGGACCCAAGTCAGGCTGCTCGCCATATTGTTGTGTGCCGATTAAGTTGAGAGACATGTGCTAAGTCAAAGAAGTTTAAGAAAGCCAGCTGAATAAGATGGAAGGTTCTACTCCAAAGTCCATCTTTCTCCTTGGAGCCAAGAAAAGAGCTTTGAAGTGAAGATTAAGAAGATGAGGAAAAAGGGATACAAACAGAATCAAGGACTTAGATGTAAACCTCAGGCACAGGATTTGCGAGGGGCAGATGTCTATAGTGAGACCTTCAAGGTTTCTGCAACTCATTTTCCTACAGTGTAGATGGCATTTTCAGCTACATAGTGACAGACTGTGTGCTGTCTGCTACCTACATTGAAGAAGGGATATTACTTAAAGGCCATATTTGTCTCCACTCTGCAGTCTCTGATAATATTAGTGATCTGTTAAGTTCTAGCAACCTTCTATTTCCTGGAGGTAGTAAACATTTTTGGCACGCATTAAATCTGATACAGTTTGGCCTTATGCTACCTAGAGAAATAAATATGAAAAGATAGCCTTCGAATCTCTCTCTCTCTCTCTCTCTCTCTCTCTCTCTCTCTCTGTGTGTCTCTCTCTCTCTCTCTCAGACACACACATGTAAACACACATACACATCTATCTATCTATCTATCTATCTATCTATCTATCTATCTATCTATCTATCTGTCATCTGATACCTATTGAGTCTTTCCAAGATTTGGACAGAGGGTCTGAATGCAGGTTTCCTTCTCAAAGACATGCCAATAGTTTATGTGTACTTACCTGATGGCTCCACCTACAGTTCTTAACTATTCGAATCTCTTTTACTTTGATCTCCAAATTTGATCTTTAAAAACCAACACTGTGGTAACTTTGTAAAATGATTCTTCTTAGCACCTTCCTCTTATTCTGGACAGAGAGTGTAATGGGATTAAAAAACACCAAGGCAGATAAAAAGTTGCTGCACCCGGACGAGTTTGTAATCTTTAAAAGGAGTAAGAAAACCTTTTAGTGGAGGGAAAGAAAGCAGTTCCAGCATGTGTGAGAAGACCAGGTCTTGAGGCTTGGGGACCAGCTGTTAGGACTGGACTACTCTCCTGAAGGGCTTAGTGATATAAAACGTGAGTGGTCCATGACCTGTCACATGTCACGCCATTTCTAGATTCCCTAACATCTTCATTTTGAAGAACAGAATCACAGCGATCGAGAGTTCTCATTTGGCTTTGCATTTTTTTCTGGAGTAAAGATAGCACTTCATTCCAAAGCTAGGTAGTTTAATTCCAGTGAACTGTGTAGAATCTGGTTTTATAGACAGAAAAGGGCTTGGGAAAGCAGATAATAAAAGCAAAAAGTAATTGGTGTTTGCAAAGTTAAAATTTGCCTTGCAAGGTAGGAACAGGGAGACAGAAAAATAGAAAAGTAACTGACTAGTTATTGTTTCTTTGGGTTGCCCCTTTTGTGCATGAGAATAAAGGCAGAACAAAATTTCACTGTAACACCAATTATGACTTAGAAATTTGGCTATTATCGCCCTAATCCTGATTTCTTAGACCTTCAGATAAAAGACTTGGTTTCAGATTAGTCATGTGGAACTGGAGAGTTGAGTAACTCCAGTGTGATTTTCAGCCAGTCCTGTTACAGGGGCTTAGTCCCACACAATGGCCACATGTAACATTTATTTAACACAAATGAGACCGGTAATGTGCAGTTTCTCTTAAGAGAACCCTTTGGTTTCTTCCTACCGCCTTCTGATATGAAAAGGTCATTTCCCACCACTAGAGGTGACAATATTGAAGTGCTTTCTTTTGTTTATTTCTAGTGGCCTGTCTGTGAGCTCTCTGAATGACTTACGAAAAGCAAAATATTAACATCACGGTGTTAGAAATTTTCTTTCTTTCCTCTTAAAATAGTTTTTTTTTAAAGTAGAAATGGCTCCCAATTCTCTAGTGTGACTTTGTGTGAATAATTACTATAGAATACTACAGACTTTCCCCCTCCTTTTCCCTGTAGGGTGATTGATTTTAACCTTTCTCCTCTGCCAAACCTTTGTTCCATGCATGACATTTTAACCCCCACTACTTCCTATGTTCTATTTTGCTAAAGAAAATTGCATTTTCTATTTCTGGACAAAGCATGGTTGTTTGTGTCAGTCAATTTAACACAATATACCAGTTCTTATTTGTGCAGAGGAAGCACTAATGATTCCAGCAGGAGGTGGTTCCTGAGCCCATGACCAAACTTTCCATTGGGCCCGGAAGATGGAAGCCACAGTAATCCATTACTGACAGGGGCTCTTAATGGTGATGTAGCACCTTTTGTCTTAGAGACTTCCAGGGAGTTTGGACTTCTATTTCCTGCCGTATACATCCATTCCTGAAAGTTTAACATAGAGATGAAATGGCTGTGCGGTAGGAAAGCGGGTGCTTTGGTGATTGCACCTCACCCTTGACATGGGCTTTACTATTTCTGAACTATGAAAAGATGATAGCAATGCTTATACTTCCTGAGCCTCTGCTTCTTGATCTAATGGGTGGTGGATTAGACGCAGGGTTGGTGGAGGAGTGTGATAAATAGTACACTCAGCTTCTTACAGGGGAGTCACCGAATAAGCAATGGTTGTTGTAGTGAGTTTAGGCCTATATCATATTGCTTTTTAGTCAAGATTATAGGCATCCTTCCCACCTTTTGTTCCACTTAAAATATCTTCACTAGCTGCCATTCATATTAATTCATTAGGCAAGCATTTAATGAATACCTACTGGATGCCAGGCACTGTCCTGGATGTTTGTATCTGGAATTAACACGGGAGATCATCATATTAAGCAAATTAAGCCTGTCTCAGAAAGAAAAGCATCACATGTTTTCTCTCATTTGTGTTTTCCAAATTACACAGACATACACAGACAAACACACACAGACACACACACACACACATACACACAGAGAGACGTGCATGTGCACACGCACTACGTTTACATGTTATGAAAGGGTGAGTAAAACCACTGGTAAGCACAGAGGACTAACAGAAGGGAGAAGGCTAACAAAAGGCAAAATGGAGGACATGTGGAGAATGCACTCAGTATCGATACTTAGTTATACAAAATGTAAAAAAAATAAATTTAAAAGTAAACATATTAGAACTTGCAAAAAATTAGTAATAAAGTTTGTTAGACATGATTTAAAAGAAATAAAGGAACCAAAGAGCAAAGAGACAAGTGCATTCTCAGCATGAGCAGACAGAACTCACCATCCTGGCTCTGCTCTCACCACCTGCGCCATTTGGGCAGCTGACTTAACTTCTGTGAGCCTAGTTTCTGGTTTTATCAAATGGGATTTACTAACTGTAGTTAGCAAAATAGGAAAGTACAGATACAGCAGATGAAGAACTAGTGTGTGGGCAAATCTCAGCCTAGCTTTCAAGAGGACACGGAGCATAATGAGAAGAAACCTGGGTTTTAGTTTGGAAGTAAGTTTTATTGTTTATAAATTTTCCCTATATATACTAATATATATTGATATTCACAAACCTCTTGGGGTTAGCCATTCTTAGAGGAGATATTTTTAACAATAGCACAGGGCCCATTCTAGATCTCTCTCTCTCTCTTTCTCTTACACACACGCACACACACACACATGCACACACACACACACATCTAGACACATATATCTTCTCTCTGGCCTGTGTGCTCAAGAAGCTATATTTTTATTCCTTAAATCCCCCAAGGTCAGGCCTAGGTAATTAGAGACTACTCAGCAGTCTAAAGCCCACCAGAAGTATTTAGTCAGTTATTAAAGCTTCCCACTGAAGGCTGTGGTCTAGAGTTTTCCTTCAGTTCCTCCAGACAAAAGCTTGTTTGCCCAGTGATCCTCCATGGCATGCTGGTATGTCTCCTATTTCTAGGACCTATCCATATGGTGAATTTTCTTTACCTGAGCCTCTCCCATGTCCTCTTGTGGCTGTTCCTGACTAAGAGTACACATACATGTCAGAACAGAGAGGATAAAGAAATAAGCATGCTTTCTATACAGTCTGGAATGTAGGAAGGTATGAATACATGAAGGTACATATAAAGGACAAAAAAAGCAATGTGGGGAGCTCTGTTCCTACCTCAGGATTGAAAAGCATGATAAAGAAGAGATAGCATTTGACCCAAGAGTGGAAGGATGCTTAGGAGGGTTTGTCAACACAGAAGAAACCCTGGGCAGAAGGAAGAGAAAAGCATGTCAATGGTAAGAAGGTATGTTGCAGAATATTTGTTTAACTATGCAAAAATGTGTTGCATTTGTTTAACTATGTAAAGATGTATTACATTTGTTTAACTATGCAAAGATGTATTGCATTTGTTTAACTACGTAGAGATGTGTTGCATTTGTTTACATTGTGGAATATTTGTTTAACTATGTGAAGATGTGTTGCATTTGTTTATGTTGTATACTATTTGTTTAACTATGTAAAGATATGTTACATTTGTTTAATTATGTAAAGATATGTTGATGTTTTACCTTGCCTGCCTAAGGCACCTGATTGATCTAATAAAAAGCTGAATGGCCAATAGCAAGGGAGTAGGTATAGGCAGAACTTGGTAGAGAGAGTAATTAGGAGGAGAAATTTAGACTCCAGGAATGACAGGGAGACACCACAAGTTAGCCAGAGAGACAGACAGGGAAGATTCAGGAAAGTAGGACATACAGAATGAAAGGTAAAATGCCCAGAGGCCAGATGCAGATGAATAGAAACAGGTTAAAATAAGAAAAACAAACAAACAAACAAACAATAAAAGAAACCTAGTTGACAAGTCTAAGCCTGTAGGTGGAGACTGCTCATTTGTTTCCCGGCCATCCAGTCCCTAAATAATCACACAGAAACTATATTAATTAAAACACTGCTTGGCCAATGACTCAGGCATATTTCTGGCTAGCTCTTACATCTTGAATTAACCCATTTCTATTAATGTATGCATTACCATGAAGCTTGCAGTTTATTAGTAAGACTCCAGCTGGCAACTCATGTCTTTCTCCTTCAACAGCTACATGGCATCTCTCAGATACCACTTACTCTCTCTCCATCTCTGTTTGGATTTTCCGCCTGACTTTACTCTGTTAAGCCATTTGCGGAAAGTAGCTTCTTTATTAACCAATGGCAATGAAATATACTTACAGCATACAGAGGGGGAATCCCACGTCATAAGCTAAACTGAACAGTCATAGTTAATATTAAGTCTCTATATCTTTATTTGGGAGCTGGTTGACAGCCCAAAGAAAACACCAACTACCAAGGTGCACACATATATGGTCTGGAAGCTGGAGAGGTGGTGAAGTCTGAGGGGCTTCATGGAGACTGGATAATAAATGAAATTTAGAAAATAGGTAGAGATTGGCTGTTAGGTGTCTTCAAAATCTTGCTGTTGCAGTCCGAGGAGCAATGGCATATGGAGTGGAAACCACCTGCATGGTGCAGCGGTCATGTTCAGCAGAGTTAGGAGCTACTAAGCAGCAGAGGAAGAATGCAACTCAGGAAGTATGTCAGGATTGGGATAGGTGGCACTCTGTTAGGGATTTCCAGTGGTGAAGGAAGAAGGTCAAGATAAGCCTGGAGCCTGACTCAACAGACCGGACTACTGTGGACATTAGAAACCCCAGACCCATTTTAGGGCAGAGTGCTTCTTTGCAGGCCGGTTTATACTACTACCTCCCCTTGAGAAGTAAGGCTTTCTTTTTCTTTGTCTCTCAGCTGTAAGTATTTCACACTAGTGGCCATGTTTCTGCTTTATTTCGGGAATGGAACTTTAGCTGTTTCTTCTGTTAAGCGATCTAGGGAGTGAAGGGCCATTTTTGTTCTCAGGGATGTGTTTGGTGCTGAAGATGGCAGACAGTTGGGTGTGGGTGATGACAGGTAACGCCTGAGGTCTCGCTGCTTAGAAGTAACATCTTGTTTTTGGAGGCTAACACTGCCAAAGGTGTGGATGTGTCTTTGAAAAAAAAACAAAAAACAAAAAAAATGGAAAAAGCATGACCAGCAATCTGATCTAGGTGGGTGTCTATAAAATTCATGGTTTTGTTTACCACTTTACCACTTGTGCAGCAATCTGACTGGCCCCCGATGGACGTGTTACTTTCTGGGAGTTACTGGCTAGCCCTGCAGTTGAATTTTTTTTTTTTAAATCGCTGTCCTATAATGCTGGGGCCAGGGATACAACAATGCCTTGGGCCACTGTTCTAGCACACATGGCTTCAGAACTAGGGAGGCCATAGACATGCTGGACATGTCACTGTCCCCTTACTTTTATGATCTCACTGAAGTAAGTTCAGTGGAAGGCGGAATCACTGGATTTCTTTCATGTTGTGTAACCAATGCCTGTCTAACATTATGGTTCCAAAGAAGTTTGCGTTTTCCAAAAGAAGTCTGGAATTTTCATGACAATATTTATGTCAGTTGCTTTTCATTTAAGACTGACTAAGAGTAAGGTCCTCCATCCCAATCTCAGCATTCACTGTACCTCATGACCTTGTGGAGCCATGCTTATCTTGTTCTTATGTCTGTCAGACCCTATACTACACAGAACTTTGCATAGGTAATCTAAACTTTTTATAACTACATTTGATGGCCGCCGATTCCCAGAGGAATCTTGCCTTTGAGAAATAAATCACCTTCTGAGATTCCCTGAGTTCTCAATGGATCAGTTAGGAATCCAATCAGAAACTTAGGCAAAGTCTTGGCTTGCATCATTCGGCAGTCTGAAAGGAAATCGACGCAAATGCTATCACTTTTCAGTGTGAATCTGAGAGTCAGGCTTACAAACCCAGAACACAAGTCTCTGAATTTAAAGCCATCCTAATCTCCCAGGCCACACTTACCTCTGGGAGTCCTTGATGGCTGAAGCACTACCTTATATTCTGTTATCACAGGTAGCTGACCTTGAATCTTGGCACCTTCATATTAAGTTGATAAAACTGGTATTGGCTTAAGATGTGATAGCATTTCTGGCTAGTATCTGATCATGTTGTTCTTTCTCACATTACATTTGAGAGTCTATTTGCATTATAAATTATCATCTATTAAATCCCAGAAAATCGACTATTGCTGACATTTCACAGAAGCACTGTGCCATTAGGCTGATAGAGGAGAAGATTCATACCTCTTTTTTTTGCAGCATATAATCTCTGGAGAAATACAGGCTATCTATTTATCTATTTATTTTTGTATTTTGGAATATATATATATATACATATATATATATATATACACATAGAATAGCTAAAACATAAAAACAACATATGGTTTAGGAGAATTTCTGTAAGTGCTCCAGTCTTCTTCAAATACAGAAACAGTGTGGCTGCTAATAACATGGTTTCTTCGGCAGACAGAGATCACAGCACTCAGCCCATTTGCAGAAACCAGGTGAGCTAAAGGGCTCCTCTGGGGTGGGTGCTGTGTTTATATGAATCTATCAGCTTTTCAGTCTGGTTCATGAGAAACATGGCCCTTTTAAATGACTCTGAGCTGGAGGGTGGAGGAGAAGCCTGAGATACTTGCGGAGTCAGAACAAGATAGGGCAAAATTGTCTTGTAGAATGTAGCCTTTCTTCTAGGACTGAAACCAGCCCCAGACACTAAGATGTGTCTGTGGCAAATTTGATATGCTTCTCGAGTTCTATTAGAAACCAGAAATACTTGGAGGACAACATAGGACCAGCTGTTAATTAATGAGTCTCGTTGGGGCATTGGGTAAAATTACAGCAAACGGAAACCTAGGAAACATAAAGAGGAATGGGTTCTAGATTATAGACCCTCTTACCTGCCAAAGTTGTGCTTTCCTTCTGTCTTCCCAACAACTGTGAGAGATGGATACGACCTTAATTCTGTGTTTCACAGTGAGGCTAAGGTTCCATCGGTTAAAAGATTTGCCTAATGTCATGCAGCTGCTAAGTGGTATTCTCAGAGCCTGTACCCAATAGTTCCAAGATGTTGGGCAAGCCTGTACATTCCTACTCAGTGGACAACTTTCATGAAAGACTGTGATCCCTGCCAAATGGCATTTGCAGGCTCTGGGTACATCCTACATTGATATTTAGCTGAAACCGTGGTAACCAAAGGTGAGCAGTGTGGCCAGAGCACAGCTGGGAACTCTTCAGTTCTTTCTCCTTTTAAGCTGCTAGGTGATAAGCAAAGTCTTAACGGCACACACAGGCTTCATTTGTTCTTTGTATTACAATGCAGCCCTGGTGCCTATAGTGCAGAAAGCAATTAATTTCCCCAATATTATCTAATTTTTGGCATGTACTGAATGCAGCCAGAGTGACTAAGCCAGGATTGTATCAAGGACTTATGCCCGAGTCTGTTTAGAGAGATGTGCAGTTGCCATAGCAGCAATCAATCTGCTAAATAACTGGGAACACAAACTGATTCAAAGGCAAAGACTGATTCGGGTCAGGGAATTGCACTCCATAAAGAACAACTTCTCAATGACTTCTGAAATTTTTTTAGCTTTTATGGACGGCCCTGGAAATATATAGTGGGTGACTCGCTCAGTTCCAGGAGGCTATGTGTGCCCCAAGAGGAGAACCGCAAGCTGCTCCCGGAAGGTCAGAAGAGAGAATCCTCTGGAACATGCCACACAACTGCTCTCGTGCTGCCTGTCTATTCTCAGAGGCTCAGAAGGGTTTGCAACAAAAGCAGGAGCATCTAACTTGAATTCTCCCAGCCTCTTGGGACCCCTGTGTGTGCTTTATGAGCATTCCTGCAACATGGGTCTCACCCTTATACAAAGGTGCCCTGATTTATAATGCCTAGACATGTACCACTACCCAGGGGTGAGCTCAGGATTCACATGCCGGCTGTGTGGGTGCTGATATGGAACCTCTCTTCCCCACCGTGTTGCTTCCCTGTCTTGATTCTTTCTTTACAATGAAGGCACATTTTGTTTTGATCACCCACATGTCAAGGATTTGGGTATTCTGCGTCTGCATTGTGTAGTGTCGAAGGCTCCTAAGAAGGCTCCTAAGAAAAACTAAGGTTCTACTGGAAGAACACTTGACATCCCTGGAGGAAGCACTAACCTTTTCATGTGATTCAGTTTTTCAGTGATTGAAAGAAAGTTTCATAGTTAGTTAGCTCTTGCCTGGGAAGATGTCTTAGTGGCACTTGTGTATGCATGAGGACCTATGTTACAAGCTGGGCATGATCATGTATATGCATGTGACCAACTTAGTGCTATGGAGTCTTAGCTGCCAACCTAGCTCCAGTTCAGTACAGTCTCCATCTCAAAGGAATAGGTAGAGAGGGATGGAACAGGTCACCTGACATCCCTCTCTAGTTTCTATGTGTGTACATGAACGCAGGTACCCACAGATACATGCACACACACAAATACATACACACACACCATGTTGTTTTCATTTCCTCAGATTTTGTAAAGTTCTAGATAGTTCATTTCTCTTTCATATTTCATTGTAGCCTATGTGCAGTTTTCTGTGGGATTTGTATTCCTGAGCACAATACATGTTGGAAGGCAGAAAACAGAAACCACAGGTTTGGTTGTTCAAGTTAAGTTGTGGGTTATGTTCATTTCAATTTCTAAATATATGATCTTGTGCAATTTGTTCCAATCATTGTATTTCTCTACTTCAATTCTGTAATATAATGGCCATGATACTAGCTAATTCTCAGCCATTTGCATTTCTTCTGGGAATGAAGCAAATGGTAAGAGTTGCTCCAGGTTTAACGATTCCTGCAGGTTGCCCAATCCACATGTGCAGACTTTCCATTTTATATTTGTTTCTACTTATTAGCTTAGTGTTGCTGTGGTAGACATTCATAGAATGAAGAAAGTCTAGGAAGACACTTCATAGAATGCTTGTCATGTGGTCACAGTTTAACAGATTCATTTTCTATATAAGTAAATGCTAACAATTGTTAAAGACTTCTTCAACTTCATATGGGTCTCATCTCTAGTATCACTTGGTGCCTTAGAGGAAACTGATTCAGAGCATGGCAGGAGATTTTGGCATTTGTCTGTTCTTTCTTTCTGATTGTGTGGCTGGGAGTCCAGCAGCATGGCAAGTGCCCCTAAATTTTCTGCTGGAAACACCACTTTTCCAGGGCCTGAAGCCACTGAGCCTAGGTCACCACTGCTGGCAATGAACTTCATGAAATAGATAATTTGACACAGCTGCGCTAGCTGGAAGACACTCATTTGGAGGATCCTATTGTTTCTCAGTCTCTCAGCCAAAAGGATGATGATTTCTAGTGAAAATGTAGTCTCTAAGCCAGATAGTTCCAAGTGGACTGTCAGTGGGTGGTGGGCATCATATTAGCAGGGCCGGGTTGCATTTTGAGTTTGAAACTTGACGGTAAAAAATTTCTGTACCTTTTCATCATTCTTTCCCATAAGGTGGTACTTTTGAATTGACCTTCTGTTCCTCTATTTGGCTTCTGGGCATGGCACTGCTACAATCTGTGGCTGTAGAATGAGTACTCAGTTTTATTCCTGTGTGTGCATTGATTTTTCCCCCCTCTTTTAACCTAGAATGCAAACGGAACCTGTGCTTGCTATCTGAATATCTCTAATTAGACTACCTGCACAAATCTACCAATTGACTTTAATAGATTGACTCCAAGCCTGTGACAGTGTTGGAGGGGAAATGAGATTGCTTTGCCTCCTCAGTTATCTTCCGCACTTGGACTGAATGCAGATAGATTTTCCATGTTCAAGACACAATGGTAGGCAAGGGTTCCTGAGGCCCTGGAGGCAGGATGCAATCATCACACAGGTAAATTATCCCTACTGAGAGAAAATTGAAGCAGTAAATGAAACATTAGTCCACTTCACTGGGAGGTCACGTATGTTTCAGCGCCGTGGCAACCTGCTTGTGTGATTAGAGTTAGGTCGGAGACTGCCATTCATGTTTTCAAATCTTCCCTTCTTCTTCTTTTCTTTGTAGTCTACTGAACTTTGTTTTACTTCAACTTCCTTGTGTTCTACCAATTAAGCCCCAAATTGGCAGTTAAGACAAAATACAAATGAAAGGGAAGATTCAGTGAGAAAGAAGATAAAGCCAGTGAAGAATAAAGTGAGAATTGCTCTTTCCTCTCTCCTTCTCCTGGCAGCTGTGCTGATCAAAGGCGGTTCTGAGGTTTTTGTTAGCAATAACTCATTGGACCAAAGCCCAGAGCTTCCATCAATAAAGTGTGTATGAGGACAAACTTGTCTGAACCTGTCTTCTGGTCTTAGCTGGTTGCTTCCCTTCCAGAGTAATACTTGGCCTTCTCCACGAGCAACCAGGCTAGATGCCATTTTTCAAGACCTTTTCTATGAAGAAGGCCGTACCGTTCCCATTCTTCATGGTTCTATGGCCCCACATTACCTAATAAATAGCACAGTGCCACCGTCTCCATTTACAGATGAGAAAGCTGAAGCCATAGAGCAGTGCCATGCTTACGTGCCAGTCACAGTTACCAAAATGTGGGACAAGGGCTCAAACCCAGGGAGTTTGGCTCGAGTTCATTCCTGTATTGGTTTCTAATTAGAAAACATTTTGTGTTTAGTGCAGGAAGCCAATGTTAGAAGGCACATGGAAGAAAGTTCAACCATCTAATCTGCTGGACTAAAACCACAAAGTATACTTTCTTATAACACCACTCCCGTCTACCCCCATCTGAAATAAACAGATTTTAAAAATACACATGGCTGAGCTTACAGTTCAGAAAGTGTCTGATTCTCTTTCTGTGACCGTTTATTTCCCTGGGGGGCTCCCAACCCTTCCGCTGAAGAGGATGGTGTAGTTAGCTATCACACCTATGATGGGATATGTAAAATAATATTAGTGTTCATATTTTAATGATGAGCTAGAGTCGTTTGCTTTAAAGGATTATAAGTGATGTTTTTAGGTGTGATGCTATCAAGGGATTTCACTTCTGGGAAGAAGAAAACTTTTCCTCCAAATTTACTCTCGTTTTTCAGATTGCAATGCTCACATTTTGTTGTTGTTGTATACTGCAAATTTCTATGACTCATGCCTGCTTTCTCTTCACATATTTACGAAAGAGTTTAATTTAGATGCAACAGTGACTTACTGTAAAGTGAATCTTATTCCAAAGTTAGATTCCTCCTCCTCTCCCGTTTCTTCTTCTTCTTCTTCTTCTTCCTCCTCCTCCTCCTCCTCCCCCTTCTCTTCCTCCATCTCCTCCTTTTACTCCATCTCCTTCTTTTCCTCCTCCTCCTCCTTCTCCTCCTCTTCCCTTTGTTAGATAGCAGCTCACTTTGTACTCCAATATGGTCTCAACTCACTATGTAAATCTGGTTGACCTCTAATTCATAGCAAGCCTCCCACCCTAGCGTCCTAAGTGCCAGGATTATAGTTGCGAGCCACTGTGCCCACCTACTGAGCTTCTTTTAAAAAACAAATTTTATTTTAAATCATGTGTGTGTGCGCGCGAGCGCGTGCGCACGCACATGTGTTTGCTTATGTGATTGTAGGTATGCCCAGAGGCCAGAAGAAGTCACTGGATCCCTTGGAGCTGGACTGCAGGTGGTTTTGAGCCAGCCAGTGTAGGTGCTGGGAACCAAACGGGTTTTCTGCGAAATCAGTGTATATTCTTAACTGCTGAGCACCACTTCAAAATTAGTTCTTGACTTGTGACCTATATGACTAGGATGAGTGTGAAGACAGCCACTGTGGCTTTCTTGATAAGCTCTGTGATACATGTGATTGTGAAGAGAAGTGAGCTCAAGAAACATGTCTCCTGGGAATTATAGGTATCACTCAAAGTTCTGTATAAATGGAATAGTGTTTAATCTCAAGCCTAAAAGGATAATTATGGGTTGAGATGACCAATGGGTATATATGGCTCACAAAGGTAGCATTATACAAAAAAAAAAAGCATAGAAATAGGGCTTATTCAGAAAGCATACATACTGTAGGATGGATCTAGCAGAGCTGGACTATGGTGACAGTTAAAGACATAGCAGGATTGAAATTCTGAAATGTGTTAAATGCCAAGTTCAGAGATTGCAGACTTTCCTCTGTAGCTGCTTGCTACTGTATGTATCCAACATTTGTGCCTACAAGGATATGATCTCATTACTCGTAATCCTTTTAAAAATTATTTTCTTTTAAAAATATCATAATTGTATCCTTTACACCTGTCTTTTTTCTCCTTCTAGTCCCCCAATGAGCTGTCCTGCTTGCTCTCATTCAAATCTGTAGTCTCTTTTATGCCTTGGAATCTTACAAAAGAGGAAGATGAATCTGAGATGGCTGCATGCTTATTTTCTCATCTGTTCACTCCTACTGTATATAATAATGTGGTGTCTTTTAAGTATGCCTGCCTCCTAAAAGCTACTAAAATATTTTAAACATCAGAAAATGAAATTTGTCAATAATCAGTGTCTAGAAACATTTAGAGCTATTTAGAACTTCTGTTGTTTGATGGGGGAGGGGTTTGCTTATATACCATGCTCAAAATTGAGCAGCTGCCATAGAAAATCCACACAAATCTCCAATTTTTAGTACATTGATTAGTTCCTTACTCCAATGTATATTAAGACAGATGGGGGAAATGTGAACTGAAGCTCCCATATGACTTCTATTCACACATCATGGACCAGAATTCCGTTTTAAGGTTACACTTTATTCGGTGGTCACTGGAAATAGAGTTTAGATGGTTGACCAGAAAGAAAAGGTAGCAGGACTTGATGAGCACACAGCTACTGTGCATATTCATATAACTATAGCTATGGCTTTCACTCTGAGGCAGTCATCACTAAAATCACAAGACAGGCTTTTCCATTTGGGAGTATCCCATTTTAATGACTATCCAATCACTGATCTGTTTGGATAGATAGTCTTACTTGCCTAGCTTTCTATTTCTATTTTCCATCCAGAATTTATTTTTCATCTTTGTTCCTACTCAGAGAAACTCTTGTAGAGAAAAATATTCATATTGGTTTTTATATATTTTTATAGTTTGTTAGTTGTATTGATCATTTGTCAAATCCTTAGTCCTATTGGTGTAATAACTTTGGAAGATTTGGCCTAATTGGAGGAAGTGGGTCACTTAGGTCACCCACTGGGACTATGCCTTGGTCTGTATCTCTGATTCCTTTCTGCCTTAATGCAAATTGCTCTGTGCTCCATAGCTTCTCTTCCATGAAGGACTGAACCCTTTAAAACTATGAGCAAAAGTGGGCATCTCCACCCTTTATGTTGTTTATGTTAGCATTCTGTCACAGCAATGAGTACAGTAACCAGTACAGAAAAGTGGTACCAGAGAAGTCATGACCGTGCATACCTGACCACATGGTTCTTACATCTCTGGAATTTTTTGGTGGGAGAAATCTGGAAACATTTGGAGATGCAGGCCAGAAGCCCTAGAATGCCGATAGAAATGTAGCACATGAGCAATGGGAGGAGATAAAAAGGAGCCACAACACTTAATGACTCCTCTACTATACTTTGGCTTTCTTTGGTCTTGCCTTTCTCGCTATTCACTTTCCTCTCCATTTTGGAAACTGGATATCTACTCTGTGCCTTTATCTTGGAATATGTAACTTGCTTCTGATTTTACAGAGGTCCACATTAAAGAGTTTATCTTGAGTCTTAGAACAGACTTAGAATTTGAACCTTAACACATTGTTGGAAATGCTGAGGCTGTTCAGACTCTTTCAGACAGACTAAATGTGTTCTTGCATTATGAAATGGTCATGGCCTTTTGAGATCTGAGCAAGGAATGTTCTGATTGAATATGAAGTGTTTCCTATAAGCTGATTCTGAATGCCTTGTTCTCAATTAATGGTGCTACGTTTGCAGTTGTGCTAAGTTTGGGAGATGGGGACTGGCATGAAGAAATGGACCAGTGGCTGAGGATCCTTGGGTACATGTTGTGTCTGGCTCCTTTCCCATTCTCTGCTCCCTGTGACATATGTTTGAATCACGGTGACTTTCTGTCCAAGAACATGGGGGCCAAATAACTCTGAACTGACCGCAATTGTTTCCTCATTACAGTTGTTTCAGTCAGGTGTGCATCAAAGAAAGGTGAAAGATAGATCACTTTCAACTTGATGCAGTGGGAAGGGATGATTGTGATTCAGCCTTCAATTATACTCTTATTAAAATTGTTTTCTTGATCAACTTCAATGCATTTTAAGTAGGAGACAAATCAGGAGTCCATGAAAGGATGGAATACAGCAAGGCAGTGTGTTCAGACTGTGTTTATAAAAAAGTAGCTGGTAAAAATAATTTTTAAATTGATTTGATTTATCCCTGAAAAAATATGACTGCCGTGCCTTACCCTAATCTCCATACATCATTTTCTATTTTTACTCTGTCCCCTCTTAAACCAATCAGTCTGTCATAGAAGTCACATAGTTTGTTTTATTTTGCCACCTCCACACCTGCCTTACTTAATTCTGTGCAATCAGGAATGTGTTATGGGGAACATAATTAACCTGCCAGCAGACCAGAGAGGAAGCTACATCTCTGTGTGGAAGAGAGAGATGCGTTTGGGTAAGGACGTAGATTTTAATTTCAAATTATACAGGAGCCATTGTAAACTCAATGGATAGGAACTGTTGAAATATAAAAATATACTTTGGTCAAATCATTTGACAGTTCTCTCTGCATCCCTTTTATCCAGTATCTCACTCCTCTCCCTGGTCCATTTGTCCAGCAGATTCAGCATGTTGCTTAAAGCATCATGCAGATATTCAGCCACCAGCACAGTATCTGTGATAGACAGTCAGGTTTCCATTCCTGCTCAACGTTTGCAGAAACTCAGCACTGTCTAGAGAAAGGTTTCCCTGAACCTTGAGGCCATTTTTCAGGACTCCTGTAGTTGGCACCCTCTGCATTTATATTCCCCATCTAAGACTGTCTGCTAGATTCAATGTATCATTTAATGTTGCAGAGTTATCTATCAGGAAATTATATCTTAAAATCCAGATGCCTAGTACAATTTGAGGCAAATGTTTGGCCCTCAGTAAGAATTGAATTTGGATGGGTCAAAGCTTGCACATGGAAGCAAGCGACCTTTTACAAACAGGAAAATGCATTCTTTCCCACTTACTCCTAGATCCATGTATGTAGGTAACTTATTCAGTCTTTTCCTGAATCCAGTCACTATAACTAAAAAGTAAAATCCTGGATGTACGATTGGTTTGAGGAAGTAAGACAGCATGCATATAGCCTGCTGAGAGAGTTATTATTGCATGGGCACAAACTAAATAGTAGTTCTTTGACTTGTGGGGGACAGACACTGGGAGGTGTGAAAAGGGGATCTAGGTTCATGGTTCAGAAAAGGTGAGAAAGACAAAGATATTAAAAAGTTATCCTTATGTGGCATGGTAAGGTGTGAGCTCACAACTTTCTTGCAGATATCCCATAGGGCATATCTGTAGAGGGGCTTATATTCTTTATTTTTAATTTTCTTTCTTTTTTATTGATTTTTTAGTAATTGCATATAATGCACTTCAGTCCCACTCATCTCCCAGTCCCTCTGTTTCCACCCCTCACTCTTGTAGTATCCTCCACAAAGGAAAGCTAAAATGGAATAAAAATGAACGTTAATTTTTGAAAAAGAAAAAAAACCCCTTCACTCCTCTGTCTTTCCCACCTCTCCATCACCTCTTCATTCATCTCAGTGGCACTGGGGGCTCCGTGGATTGTGTAGTGTAGCCTTTTGTTCAAATGCTTTACTTGTGAGTGTTCAGTGTGTAATGAGTTGTTGGTCAGGTTCAAGGCCTCTGGTTTTGGTACACCATCAGTAATGGACCCTCACCAACATTCCTGTCTGATATCCTGCTGTGGCCCTGTCATGGTGCTCCTCTGGCTATGGTTCTGCAGGACCATTCCTTTCATATGCTCCAGCAGATCCTAGATGGGGTAGATGTTGGGATGTGCCAACTCCAAGCACTTGGCATGTACCTGGGTGGCAGCTGAATTGGTTGGTAAAGGATGCTGGGACCACTCCTCTCCGGTAAAAGATTGGATCATCTTTCTCAAGTGGGGCAACTATCCTAGTAGGGGCAGGGCCATCTTTAAGTGATATATGGAAGTAAAATAAAGTCTCATTTAAAATCCTATTGAAATGTTAACCATCTTGCCATTGGGTGCTGGTATTGGTTGGCCCAGTCCATGCACAAATAGTGACTCTATCATGCTCTCTTGTAAAGGAATTTATTTGAAGGAGATCCAGCAGTTCACTGCATTTGAAAATGGAAGGCTGTGAGAATCCAAGACAGCTACTCTGTCACTCTTGATACGTAGTACCCCTTCAGAGGTACAGTGCGTCCATTGCTATTTAATCTTCTGCTGACAGTTTTTAGACTATTCCAGTCCACATGGAAGCTAGCTGTTCGTCTTAGTTCCAATCTCCATTTATAGAGTGCGCTTTGTGCTAGATCAGCTCATGGGGTCCTCAGTCTGTTTGGGAATGAACTTTGAGTCATTTGTTGTTGGCTTTTTGGGGGGCATGGTGTTTGTTTTGGCCTTGTAAAGAAGGTTACAAGACAAAATAAAAATGGACACTGGGAATGATAACTAGCATAACTGACATACCCAGGACGGATCAGTGGAGAAGGCAGCACAGCTTTCTTAGTACTACTGGAAGAGTGGGTCCTCAGGACTATTAGGAAAGACATGGGCCTGAAATGATGGGAGGGGCCCAGAGACACGAGCAGGAAAAAGACATGGTTTCAGAAATACACAAAAGAGGAGATAGTATAATCCAGGAACGAAAACTGTAATCAGTAACCTTTGGTGCGTACTGTGCTCCAAATGCTTTATTAGGTCTAGAAGTCATGAGGTTTGAGAGAAGAGAGCTCCTATCCTTTGTAGTTGACAGGTGGCTATGAAAGGTTAAAAAATACATGTCTATTTAAGACTGGGGGAAATAAACTTTATTATGAAGATAAAAATGATGCACATGGATATGATGGAGCACCACTTGCATTACCTTATGGACAAACACGTTAGCTACCGTCAGCCTTGGTGGTTTGACTCCCTTGTATTGAGTTCTGACTATTAGATTATGAGAGCAGCAAGTGCATCTTTTAGCCATGGGCCACAAAAATTTCCAGTTCTTTCCCATCAACACCTTTGTTTGTTTTTGTGTTTTGAATCACTGCATAGAGGAATACTTCCCATGGTAGAATGTTTCATTGTTACGTCAGAATGGAACAAGTTGGACTGTGCTCAGTTAATGGTTCTCAGAGTGGGATCCCTGGGTTGGAAGTATTGGTATCACCTATGGTCTCGGTCTCAGGCTACTTCAGTAAAATACTTTAGGTCAGGTGACTTACAATTTATGGAAATTAATTTCTCATAGTTCTGGAGTCAAGAAGCTTCAAAATTAAAGTTACAGCATACTGGTTGACCAATTCTCATTTCCAAGATGACTCATTGAATGCTGTCCTTACCGGGGAAGGGGGAAGGGCAGGTGGAAGAACCTAGCTGCAAGGTTGCTAATTCTACTAATTAGGGTGAAGTCTATGGACTAATCAGCACTTTAAACGCCTAATATTGTGGAATTGGGTATCAACTTTAAATTGGATTTTGGAGGAGATACAACATTCATATAAGCAATCCCAAGAACTTGCCATCTATAGGAAATACTAGACCCCCCCAACCCGAGGAACCAAACTAGAAACTTTTGAGAACGTTGAAAGGTGGCATCTAGCAATCTCATCTCTGAAAAACCATGCAGTTGACTTGGAATCACACTACAATTTAGGACTGCTTTGAATCATTGAGGTTGTTAGGGTTTTGTATTAGCAGGCATCCTCTTCACCAATATAGAGGGCAACTGGTACAGTGGTACTCACAAATGCCTTCTAAGGTGGGTATCTAATAGGATGGGAGGCTTGTGAAAATTTAGAAGCACATTTTAGTCTTTTAACTAAATTTTAAGGAACTTGAGAAGGGAAAAATCCAGTGTCTGTAGAAAAATCAGTAGGCCAAAAGATGAGAGGGAATGTTCTGGAGAAAGATAGGTAACGGAACACACAGATTCAGGGCCACAGGTATGGCTTGACATCCTCCTTTAAGTGCAGTGTGATTATTTATACATTCCATAAACTTTTCAAAAATATGTTTGTGAACTACAATGTACACAAGAGAAGTGTTACTACTTTAATAATTTTTAGAATGCTGCAAAGTTATGCAGCCTTCACCATTAGCCTAGTTTTAGTATTTTCCCTGTGAATGAACTCTATTGCTGCCTTACATTGCTTCGTACTACTCCCTCCCTCTATCCCTATTCCTCAGCAGCCATTATCAGGCCCAATAGGAGGGGTTCATATAATATTTACCTCTGTATTTCAAGCTTATCCATGTTGTATCATGTGACAGAATCCCCTTCCTTTTGAAGGCTGAATGATAACCCTCTTCTACCTACACCATTTGGTTACTCATATGTTCTAGTTAGGTTTGTGTTGCTATGACAGAATGCTAACCAAATCTACTTTGGGCAGGAAAGGATTTCTTTCAGCCCATTACTCCCATAGTTCTCCCGTAAACAACATGTTTGGGGTTGTCACAGGAATAACCTAATCTCTGATAACAATTTCTGTCTTAGTTGCTTCAGTGGTTACTGTGATGAACAGCACAAACCAAGAGCAACTTAAAGAAGGAAGAGTGTATTTGGGCTTATGGTTCCAGGGCTGAAACATCCCTAGTGGCTGGGAAGTGCAGCAACAGGTGGTAGGCATTGGTGTCAGAAGCATAAACCAGAGATCACATCTCAACTGCAAGCACTAAGCAGGGAGTCTAGTCCTCTACCTCCTCCAGCAAGGTGGTACTTCCCGAATCCCCCAGACAACAGCGTCCACTGGGAACCAGGCATTAAATGCCTGAGACTGGGGTGGAAACACATATCTAATTTAAACCACCACACCATTCATCAGTTATTAGAGAGCTGATATTTGGGTTGCTTTCCCCATTTGTCTGCTTGGGACAATGTTTCCGTGAGCATCTATAAGGCATACAGGTATGCATTTATTTCCAGCTTTTAATTCTTTTGTGTCAGTGGCTCCATGCACCGAGCATAGCAGAGCCACAGGCTCTGATCTGATCCAGGTACTCCTTTCAGTTAAGAAAGGGATATACAACAATCTGTGGTAAGGCGTTGGAAAAGGAAAGGCCTGCTCATACTGAGTACCTGGAAGGAACACTGAAATGTTATCAAGAAAGGCTCTGTATGAGCTTGGTCTCCAGGCTGGTAGCAAAGAGGTGTTAGTGTGTGCTCCTCTTCAGAGCCCCAGGGAGCCAAGGAAGGATGAAGGATGGAGGATAAAATGGGAGAGGGTAGGGAAGAGCTCTGAGGACTTTCTCAGAACAGAGATTTTTTAATCTTGACTGCATGGTAGCATCACTCAGCAGCTTTCAAAACTCCCCTGTACCAAGCTTGAGCTCCACCCCCACAGATCTTGTTTAATTGGTCTGAGCTGTGGCCCAGACAGTGCCATTTTTGCAGTTTTTTTCCAGGTGATTCCATTGTGCACCCAGATTGAGAAGCATGGCCTCAGGCAATCGGGGAGCACTGGCATGGTTTTAGGTCAGGAAGCAGCAAGATTCTTTTATAGGTGCTTGCAAAGATTTCAATATAAAGGGAATTTGATAGCCAAGGGGACATCCTGAAGGGTGTTCTTGTCTCTCCTCTGAGACTCATTTTGTGTCACTATGAAAAAAAGAGTCCCACCTACACAACCCCAGGGCTGTTATAAGGGTGGGACACCGTTGTCTTTGTTCCAAACCCAGAGAAAGTGAGGTCAATTTTTTCTGGACAAGGGCAACAGGACTAAGGAAAACTGAACAGAGCACTTTATGCACAACATCCTGAGGCCCACACTAGGGATGCTACAGGGATGCTACATTCCTTTCACACCTCCCTCCACCAGATTGTGAAAGATATCCCTCATTCCCAGCCAGAAAGCAGACTGGGGATCTGAACATCTCTGGCCCTGTACTCTACCAGGATTGCCCTAGAGTCTCATTTCCTTAAAGGGAGACTTCTTGATGCACAGGATGAATGGACAAGTGACACATGCAAGTGACAGGATTAGATAGTAAAAGCCTCTGGAGATGAAGCTGTGTGTGTTAAGGAGGAAGGAGAACAAGGAGGCGCCTGCCTGCCAACTTCCTCCAGGCTCTGTGCTCTGGTAGCAGTTGTGTGCTCTTTACTCCTGCCCATTGCTCTCCTGAGCACAAATGCTGTAGCAGAGCCATTGTTCAGCTCCCTACTCAGATCTTCCCAAGAGGAACAGACAAAAGATTAGTCTCTACCAAAAAAGAGTAAGAAAGAACACTTCATCTGGTTTGGATCCTTTCATAGGGTGTGACAGTCCTTGATTTTCTGGGAGAGGTCTTTCTCTCCAGTTTTCCCATTCCTCAAGCATTTGACCTATGCCCTTGGTTATACTTCACTTTGAGCATGTGATTTGGGAAAAGGTGTGGGTTCTGCTGTCAATCATTTAGAGTAGGTGTTGCCAGAAAGCAGGGATAGAGGATGTGAACCTGACTGATAGATATGGGATGTAGAGGGAAACTGGATGGCATCTCTTTCCTTGTGCAAGTTAATAGAGATCTGTCAATTGTCCTGTTGGTGCTCATTATATGTAGTGATATTTCATTTGTATTTTAATAAATAAAGCAGGGGCTGGAGAGATGGCTCAAGGGTTAAGAGCACTGGCTGCTCTTCCAGTGGTCGTAAGTTTAATTCCCAGCAACCACATGGTGGCTCACAACCATCTATAATGAGATCTGGCACCCTCTTCTGGCATGTGGGCATACATGGAGGCATAATGTTGTATTCATAATAAATAAATAAATCTTTAAAAAAAATAAAAAATAAATAAATAAAGCTTGCCTGTAGATCAGAGAGTAAAACAGCCCCACTGGTGAGTCTTACAGACAAGGCTGTGGTGACACACACCTTTAATCCCAGTAGCTACAATTTTGCCGTAGAAAATGGGGGAGGGTGCATGCTTTTAATCTCACCCCTAGAGAGGAATATAAGATGGGAAGAGACAGTTCTCAGTCAGTCTCTTCTGAGATTCCTGGAGGCAGGATCACCATTTTCAGACGGATGTAGAGGTAAGAGCCAGTGGGTGGCCATTTTGCCCTTCTGACCTTTAAGTTGAACCCCAGTATCTACCTCTGGGTTTTTATTAATCATGCTACAAGTATATGTTAAGGTTGTGAAATTCTACTGACTAGATCTGGGTTTGCCAGGAGGCCATAGTTGGGGGAAACTGAGCACTAGTGTGTGGGAGCAGCCACAAGGTTTGCATATCCTTTGCAGCTCTGTTCACACATACAATCTAAACTATCATGTTGATTGTCTGTACCTGTAATCTTACCCATTCATCTGGATAATTGTACTTAATGTTAATTCTGCACATCCTAAATCCAAAGGAGGTCTTAACTTGTTGCCTGGGTTTATTTTTAGGCTTTATACTCTTCGATCTCAATAAGCTGCTTCTTCATTATTTTAAAATAGTATCACAGTGCTAATGGAGCATTCAGGGCAGGGCATTCAGCCTAGGCCCGTCTATGGGGCTGTTCTGGACTATGTGCCCAATAGGAGGCCTTATGATTCCTAACCTCAGTAACAGGGCCTGGCCATGCATGCATGCTCAGATGATGAGCCATCTGTGGCCTGCCTAGTGCCAACTTGGAAAGTGTCTCACTTGATAAATTAAAGATGAGGAAGCCTTGGGCTTTCTAGATTCTTGTGAATCATTCTCTTTTTATGCCCAAGTGAGGAACTAAGAGAAAAGACCCTACTGAATACATGCCAGACAGGTTTTATATATTGCTTCTTCGTACCCCTCTCCAAGCTACTAAGTCAGACATCTTTATTCCTGGTTTGCAGATGGAGAAATGAAAGCTCCAAATGACTGAGCTAGCTGTCATTGATCTCAAAGTGAGACTGTCCCAAGAATAGGATTCTAGGTCTGATATACAGGACTTTGCACCTGGGTGTCTCAAAAGGCCATCTCCTGACATTTGGTGATGGTCATTCTTTATCGGGAGGCTGCACTGTGCATTGTGGTATATTATTCAGTGCACCTGGCCTCTGTTTTAGGTGATGGTCACCCTTCCACATGTAACCCATCATAACAACCAAAAATGTTTCCAGGCCTCGTGACTTGTCACCTGGTTAGCAAAATCATCCCATTACAAGCTCATCACTCCTGCCTTTACTGCCCTAATTTCATATACGTTTTCTCCTTTGTTTCTATTATTTATACAGTCAGGGTGTCATACAGCCCAGGCTGGTCTCCAACTTGCTAAGCAGTCAGATATTGGTGTGGAAAGTCCTTCTGTATATGTGTTGCTTTTATTGGTTATTGAATAAAAAAGCTGCTTTGGACTATGACAGGGCAGAATAGAGTTAGGTGAGGAAAGCTAAACTGAACGCAGAGAGAAAGTCGGTGGAGTCAGTGAGAAGCCATGTATCCCACCCCCTCGCCCTTAGGAGACAGATACCTCTGCCAGAACCCACTGAAACTTTGCCAGTAGGCCACGACCTTGTGGTGATGTACAGATTGATGGAGATCGGTTAGTTTAAGATATAAGAGCCAGCTAATAAGAAGCTAGAGCTAATAGGCCAAGCAGTGATTTAATTAAAACAGTTTTTTGTGTAGTTATTTCGAGTCTGAATGGCCAGAAAATCAACAAACAGCCTCTGTCAACAGATTGGCACCCAACGTAGACTCTGATTTCTGTTTACAATATTTGTATGCCTAGGCAAAGTTATTTTGTTGTATTATATGTATGCATGCTTCTACCTCTGCTTAAGACATTTTGCATATTCATGCAAGTTTAGGATATATTTATCATATTGCACTATACATTTCTACCACTGATCATTTTGAGGTCATTGTCCTCACTTGCACAGTTGTTCGAAGATTGTTTAATATTCTAATACGAAGTCTTTTTAAGCTATATAGGTATTAAGTATTATAGGTCTATAGTCATCCATGCTTGTCATCCTTATCGTTAGACTAATCAGGTTCTTTAGATACATAGAGACTGTATTCCACATAGATAGGTAATCTTCAACCACTTCAAAGAACTGTAGAATATGGCATTTAAATAACTTGGTGCTCTGTTGACGTGAGACACAACACAATTGCTCCTGGCAGCACTGATCTATTTCTGATAGAATGTTGAGCACCGAAGACACTCCACTTGGAGCTTGTTTTCTTCTAGGCAAAATTGGCCTTTGGGCAAGGAACTGCACATGCCTTGATCACTGACAAAACGCATAGTGCCTGGACTGGACAAGCAGGATACAAGAAAGAAGACTGTCAAACTTTGCCAAGACAGAGTAAGACAGTTCTGAAAATTTTCCTGCCTTAAAAAATGGTCTGTCAATTATTCTAGACCTTAACCAAAGTTGGTTCCTCCAATGTTGCAAATGAGACATTGGGTGATTGCCCAGGTAGCCAGTTGTCTCTGTCATTTATTATACATTTTGGAAGTTGCTTGATTGTACTTCCTGTCTACTCAAGTAGTATTATCTCCCTTCCCAGATCTTCAATGGGGTTGAAGCCTAGTTACCTTCTTCTCATGACTTGGCCAAGTTATTTCTAATACACGACTTAGATTCTTTAGGATAAGATAATTATTGAAACATTTATCATATGTTTCTTGCTTGGTATTGTTTATGATGATTGTAATTCTAATTTTTGTAGTTGATGTTTGTTCTTATTGTATATAGTTTTGTATTAGGCTTAGAATATTTTTATTTAAACAAAAGGAGATGGTGCAGTGGGAACTCCTTCAGTCAATAGCCTTTAAGATACAGCCTACTTTGCCAATATAAAGCTCATGCTTGGTCTCTCTCCCAGCTCCTGCATTTGGCTCCTGTTTCCCGTTCTTGGAGAGGACTGTGATCTGTGAGTCTACCCCGAAATAAATAACTCCTTATTATACTCAATTAGGAGCAAGTGTGGATTTTTTATAACATCCATCTTCAAGATATGGCCTTGAACTCCTGCTCATCTAGCTTCCAGAACACAGATGCTGAGATCACAGGTGTGTGCCACCACTCTCAGGTTTTCCTCACACATTTCTTTCTAACTTGTACATTGGGTGCTGATGTCATTTCCATTTTACAGATTGATAAATAGACCTCCTGAGAAAGAATGAGCTGATCAAGTCTCATGTCTGACAAGGTGGAACTAGTGAAGGTAAGGCTGGTCTGAGTCATTCCTGACTTAGCTAGCTCAATGCCAGAGTCATTTCACAAGGCATTTGAGTGGGGCATGGAAAAGTTCTGGTTTGTGATAGATACAAATCTACTTGCTACCTCGTAGGGACAGAAATGTGCATTACACGCCTGGCAACTTGGCTCAGTAGATACTATTACCTACCTGAGGACCTGAGTTCCATTCCCAGGACCATGTGTTGGAAGGCTAGAACCAAATACCACATGGTCAATGACTTTCACGTGTAAGCTGTGGTGTTCTCATGCTCATAAGTAGCACACACACACACACACACACACAGAGAGAGAGAGAGAGAGAGAGAGAGAGAGAGAGAGAGAGAGAGAGCCCAAACAAAGAAACACATGAATGCATTTAGTTTAAAAATTAGAAAAAGCAACAAAGAGCAAGATATGCTGTTTTGGAGGAGTGGTGACCCAAGGAACCTAAAATCAAGTATTGTGGACCATGTGATTGAACCTTGCTGTGACTCAAGTGATTCCAGAATAAAGTCACAGGAGAAAGAGGAAATGCTGAAAATGTTGCGGGAGAAGAGTTTGGGGATGATACCTTCATGGAACTACTTGCAGAGTTCAGTTAAATTGGCAGGCAGACCATGTGCCAAAGGTGGCTGGTGCCCAGTGACCTGCAGTGCATAGAAGAAGGAGCTATGCCATGTTTTGGTGGATGTCTGATGTGCTTAAATAAATTCTCATCTCTGACTGGTGTTTAATCCCCAAGCTGAGTGGGCTGCCTTGCTTGGAAGCTTAGTGCATCCTGAGTGTCTAAAAACGGTTACAGTGAAACAAAAAACAGCTGTGTCAATTTCCAATTTCCGCTCTATTCAAATTCACACTCTACCGCCTCTCCTCCCTCAGAGGCCCTAGGACCAGGCACGTGCACACGCAGACACACACGTGCATATACGGCACTAGAGCCAGGGACACACACACACACGCGCGCACGCACACACACACACCTGCACCTCTGTCACTTAAGTTCATTTCTCTATAGAGAGGGAATGTTTCTAGTTTTTCAACTAACAAGGGAAGTCACAAGAGCCCAGACTACAATAAAATGCTACAATATGCTTTCAAGCTGGAACGACTAAAAAGCTGGGATGAGAAGGCAGCATTATGTCTATTTTTATCTTCAACTATAATCTGCCCACTTGTAGATTCATAGCTGGCAGGAGACAGAAAAGTACATATAATCAGCCCACCATTCTCTGGTCCTGTCTTCCACCTATATGTCATGGTTGTATGTGTGTGTGTATGTGTGCATGTGTGCATATACACAGGTATTTTAACACAAATGTCAGAAAATTTCACTAAACTCACACCTGAAGCTAGATAGTTTGGGGACCCACTTTTTGCCCTTTATTTCTTGGCTATGCTCAGAAGATTTAGAGCAGGCAACAAAAACGATATTTGGGGTTCCCTGGGATCATTCTTATCATCACATAACCAGAAGGGACAGCTATAAATTTGCTCATCATTTTCAGTGTTGGCACCAATAGCTTAGAGATGCCCTTACCTGCAGCGTACAGCTCATTCAGTGGTAACCTAACTTTTTGAGAGAACAAGCCATGGACTGGCAGAAATGCGACACCTGAGCATCTAGCATCATTCTTTTGTGTATGAAATCTGTCACTCCTAATAAGTTATTTGACCTCTTCTGGCTCTCAAGTCTTTATCTGAAGGTAGAAAAAGGCATCTGTTTAAGGGATACAAGAGTACTAAAGACAGTGTAGACAAACACTGTGTTATCGCGTAGTAGACACTGAAGAAATGCTACTTGCTGATATTATTATTATTATTATTTTTTGGTTTTTCGAGACAGGGTTTCTCTGTGGCTTTGGAGTCAGTCCTGGAACTAGCTCTTGTAGACCAGGCTGGTCTCGAACTCACAGAGATGCCTGCCTCCGCCTCCCGAGTGCTAGGATTAAAGGCGTGCGCCACCACCGCCCGGCGGATATTATTTTTGTTACTAATATTCCATCTGCTTCTTCATGAGTAGTAGCACTGGGAGAGCGTAGTAGGGGGCAGCTTGGGCCTTGATGTCTAGCTCTGTCTGTGTTCTTTGCTGCTGTACCATCACAGGTCTTCTATATTGGTGGCGTGGAAGGAACATTCTATGAGGATCCCAGATGAAGATCAGAGGCTAGGCAGAAAAGAACTCTGGAATGGTGTAACAGGAACAATTTGAAAGTCTTCTTTCATTTGCTGGTAGACAGGGACTTCTGTAATGAAGACAGCCAGCCTTTTAAAGGCCCTTCTGTCGGCAGCTTCCTCTTTGAAGATGGCAGTGAATGTTCAGCTTAACTGGAGCAATGGGTGGAAATGTGATCAATTCTGCAGAAAGCGAAGGCCTGGTGTCCCTCAGATTTAAGCACTGCTTCTGGATTTGCATTACCTTCCTCTCACATGCATGCCTGTGTGTGTGGTGTCGATGGATGTGTGTGCCCATGCGTGCATGTGTGTGTGGTGTCGATGGATGTGTGTGCCCATGCATGCATGTGTGTGTGTGTGTGTGTGTGTGTG
>JAQHUG010000095.1:2304936-2318969 GCA_028555095.1 Dicrostonyx torquatus | reverse complement strand
GTGCATGTGTGTGTGTATGTGTGTGGTGTCGATGGATGTGTGTGCCCGTGTGTGTGTGTGTGTGTGTGTGTGTGTGTGTGGTGTCAATGGATGTGTATGCCCATGCGTGCATGTGTGTGCGTGTATGTGTGGTGTCGATGGATGTGTGTGCCCATGCGTGCATGTGTGTGTGTGTGTGTGTGTGTGTGGTGTCGATGGATGTGTGTGCCCATGCGTGCATGTGTGTGTGTGCGCCCATGCATGCATGTGTATTTGTGTGTGCATGTGTGTGTGTGTGTGTGTGTGGTATCGATGGATGTGTGTGCCCATGCTTGCACATGCGTGTGTGTGCAGTCCAGGCGTTTTTGTTGGGGGTCTTCCTCAACTACTCTCTTTCATGTCTTTGGAGTCAAGGTCTCTTGCTACACCCAAAGCTCATCCATTTGACTAAACTGAGATCTCCTGTCCTGGTCTCACCCGTCAGTGTTGGGTTTGCAGAAGTACACCGCTGTCTTGGCTTTTGTGTACCTGATGGGGATCTGAGCTTCTGTCCCCATACTTCTGAAGAAGCACTTTAGTCAGTGATCCAGCTCACAAGCCCTTGTCCCTGCCTTTTCTTAGTGACATGAACCTGTGCATGGGGCTGAACCTTTCAAGGATTCAAACTTGCTCATTTGTATATATAAGTACAGTATATTTTTAGGGATGCTGGAGGTTCAAATGAGGCTGAAAGTGTGAAAACAGTATAGAAGCTTCAGCGTGCCAAAGAACTGTGAGCTTGCCATAGCATAGTAAAAGATGGCAGAGGGACAACTAGCATGCCTAACTCCTGAATATCAACACACATATTAATTTCTTTGAGCCCCAAGCCAATTTTCTGTAATGGGGGTCATATGCTTTTTTTGAGTGCAGGTCTCCTTCTGGGCTTTACTTTCAGTCTGTGTGCAGAGCCACACACCACACAGACTCTTCTTTGTCTGCAAGCTTATTAATGCAGTACCAACTTCAACAGAAGAGCAGCTGTTTGGCGGAGTCTGGCTCACTGAGAGAGGCACCCAGGTACCGCTGCTGCTATTAAGTGTTCGCAGGATGACAGATTGCCTCAATGAAGTGTCCGTGTGCCGCTCCATTATGACGCCTCAGGTCGAGAAAAAGCCTGGACCCACCGAAAAGCTTTCCCAGATTGAAAAGCGCACAGTTTGGGGGTGTTTAGCACTTCAGCACATGCTCTGTGACTGTGCATTCAAGGCAGCATGTCAGAAGAAATTAGGCTGCAGCAGGCCACATATGTCAGCCAGCCGGTGCAGGCGTTTGCCTGACACTCAGGCTAGGGGCTCAGAAGAAAAGGCTGCTCACCTTAAGGCCCCTCAAAAGCAGGAGGTTTGAGAGAGAGAGTCCAGATCCTTGTACTTGGGCCAGGTACTTCTGAGAAAGAGTCTGAGCCCAGAAAGTTACCCAGGGAAAAGTGAAATCCCTGCATGTTCATTGTGTGCCAGGTAGGGAGAGCCTTGCATTGTGTACGCTGGCACATCGTAGAATAGCCCTGCCAAGTACACACTGTTCATATCTGAATTTTCAGGTGGGAAGGTCTTGTGCCTTGGAATTAAACTAATCAGATAATTCTCAAATGCTCTTTCTAAATCTAACATATACCCATAATGCTTCCTTTTCAGTGAGCATGAGATGATGAGGATGATGTCTCTATGATGATGGTGATGATGGTAATTTTAGTATTCATCTGCTATATTAACTCTTTACTTAATTTCATTTTTTGTAAAACTAGCATGTCTTTCCTGATTAGACTTATCATTTTTTGTATTTATACTTGATTAATAAAAATTCATAGTTGTGCAAGATTGTTTAGCATACAAGAAGTTAAAACCATGCATAGAAAATTGCATTCTGCCTGGTGATGAAAGCAGGTCTTTTTTCTCTATATTACCCTTTCTATAACACAGCAAAATATATTCCTTCTCACTGAAAGCATCTGGAGATAAATTCTTTCTTATACTTATTTTTGAGATTGTAATATAATTATATACTTTCTCTTCCTTTTCCTTCTTCCCAAACCTCCCACATATGCCTCCTTCTTTTTCAAATTCATGCCCTTTTATATTCATTGTTATTATACAAACCCACACATGCGTGTGCGTGCGCACACATACACACACGCACATCTACATGCATAAGTACAATTGCTCAATCTCTATGTTTGTTTTCAAGACTGATTATTTGGTATTAGACAACCAGTTGCTGTGCACTTCTCTGGAGAAGACTATTTCCCAGGCTCTCGCCATTGGTTGCCTGTAGCTCTTTGTATAGGGTTAAGGCCTCCTGGCTTTCCCTTCACTTTAACATGGCTATTGTTGTCCTTGTTCAGCTCGTGTTAAGGCAGTCATGCTGGTGACTTGGTGTTGGTTAATGACTGTAGCTTCAGGCATTCAAAAAGAGACACCATCTCACAGTTAACTCCCCTGATTATCTGATTCTTAGCGTCTTTCTGTCCCCTCTTCCACAATGATTCTCGAGCTTTAGGTTTGGGAGTTGTTTTGTGGAGGTATCCACTGGCAGTGGGTTCTGCAACTCTGCATTTTGTTTGATTGTGGTTTTCTGTAATGTCTCTGTCTGCTGCAAAGCCCATTCAACAAGAGGGAAATCATATCTGCTATCAAAAACCTAGCCAACTACCTGAGCTAGTGAAGTCATGGATCTTGGAGGAAAAGCTCCAACTGCCACTTCATTCTACACAGTTATTCTGATATCCACAGATAAGTGTAGTCCTTACCCCAAATCAAGGAAATTATTTTATTTTTATTTATTTATTTTGCAGCAGATGTCTTTGTGAACGACTCATTGGTCTTTGCTTATTTAGCGCTCAACTTCTTTGAAGATGGAAATGATGATGGGAACTAGTTCATGACCAGGGTAAGCTGGTACAGCTTGCACATTCGAGCTTCGCTGGATTCCTGTTTTGAAATCCCCCTAAGACAGTTGCATCTTCTTCGGAAGAAAATTAATAATGATGAGCTGTTACTTCTTGCAGTGGGTTAACAAAATGGTAGGGAGGATGATAAGGACTGTCTTAAAGTCTAGGCAGAAGGTGGACTAAACAGACTTGAGAAAGAACAGGAGAGACAAGGACTAATTTGAGAAAGGAGTAGAAGAGGAACATTTACAGCTTGAAAACCATGGATGACAGTGCCACTTCTTATCCAAGTGTAGGGGGAAAGGGGGGTTTTCTTGAACGAGTCAAGAGGTCAGATTAGGTAGGTAACAGGCAGGTTATTCTTCTTTTAAGAGCTATGTGCTGCGCTAGCTACAGGAAGCTTAGAGCTGTTGTTGAAAAAAAAAATTGGGATCTGCAGGTGAAGAAACACCCAGAAAATCAAGAAGGGAGATCCAAGGACAAAGGAAAGGAAAGGAGAAATATCAGTCAAGCCTAACGATTCTCTGAGGGTTCAAGAGGTAGTGGGAGAAGTAAGGCCTGAGTAGCCTTACTTCTACTTCAAGTGTATTTTTTCATAGTGGATTTAAACTGACCACCCACACATGTGTGCGTGAGACACACACACACACACACACACACACACATACACAAAGCATCACATCTTATAGGCCCATCATTATGTCCAGATGTATAAGTCATCAAGGCAGATATATGGCTGATAGAAAGTGAAAGTGGGCACTTGCCTGCCTCGTGTAAATGAACACACATACACAGTATCCCTCTTCCACACAGACGACTTGGTCTGGCTTGGCTGAACTCTCTTTCAAAAAGTAAACTTTGGAGAGAAAGTTTCAAGGCAACATCCCACCTGCCTTTACCTACTGATGGGACTTCCCTGCTGTCTGAGAGGAGAGCAAGTTCCTGAAGATACATAGGGAGCGGGAAGAATTAATACTGTCACGTGATAGAACAAGAATAAAATGCTGGGGTATTTTAGTCATCCCCCATTTTAATTTTGGGACTATGAAGACAACAGTTCAGAATTCTTTATTCTTCTTATTTACCTTTTTTTTTTCCCTTTGAAGTTCGTGACTTCTGCCTATTCTGTGTTAAACTATGTGGACTCTGTCAATGAGGAAGCTGGGAAGTGGCCAGAAAGAACTCAGATAACAGAAGAAGCCAGTGCAAGATCATGGTTTCTGAACAGCTGGGCATACGTATCAAGTCACTTCAGTGTGAGGATGCTCAGGTAGTCCTGGCTAATACAGTGGATTGATGTGGATTCCAATGCTGCCCTCAGTGTCACGCCAAAGAGTGTCAGTGAAATGCAAGCAAACACACAACCCGTGGATACTTCACAAATAAACAGTCAGAGTAAGCCTGTTGTTTAATTAATGACTGATTCACAAAAACTTACCTCCACTTTTTTTTCCTGCCTAAATTTCCCCATGGTTCCCAGAACTGCATACAGGGGAGTTGGCACCCTTTACATATCTGGTCCCTTCTCTCAGGAACATTAAAATTCTGCTGCATGCAGCTCTTGAAGCTCCCTACAGTCAATGTGGGCCTCTAGTCAAGCTACTGTGTTTGATAATATCCACACAGAAACACTGGAAACCTCAGAGAGATCAAGCCTGAGCAAATGTCATGCCCCAGCTTTCCTAGGGCCTTCAAGGCCTCACTGTACGCTTAAGCCACTGCTCTTTGAATAAAGCCCCACTACGATGTCTACATCATGTTTTCTGCCCCAGGCATTCTGGCATTCTTACTGTTCTTTAGCATGCTAAGCATACTCCCACCTTAGAGCCCTTGCTTTTCCTCATTTCATTGCATAGGAATAGTTACTCTTGTGTGATATCACATAGGAGCTTCCCCATTTTTTAAAGCTTGTGTTGAAATGTCCTCAATGTCCCTGACTTCCTGAAGATGTCACAGAACATGTGACATGAAATGCCACAATCCCCTTTTCCATGTAAAGCTTGATTTTTCTCCTGTAGATATTGTTATATGTATTTGTTGATCACCCCTTCATACAATGATGCAAGCATCAGGAAGAGAAAAAAATGCTTGCTTCTCTATTCCCTATAACAAACACAATGGTTGGCACAGAGCACATGTATAGTAAATGAGTTTTGGATGAATGTAAGAATAAAGCCATAGTGGAGAATGCACCTGTGCTCTGATAGCTGTCTTAATTGATGGAATAGCTCTTCAGTTCCTTCATGTCTTTCAGGGAAGACGAAAGTGCTTTATGCTCTAGAAGGGGCAGTGAATAAACACGATGTGGACACACTTTGATCTCACCTGATGGTCAATACTCTGCAGTTTAGGGGGGTCTTGGAAGAAGAGTGACTGAGTTCAGGTGGTGGGATTTCTTTTACCTGGAGTAATTGGGTCTCTGGCTATTTCAAAAGAGGTATGCAGGAGAAGAATTGACAAGCTAGCAGATAGAAAGCTGGGAACGTGGGAGTAAGTTCAGGGTGAGCAAAGAATCAAGGCTACAGCTGAGCTAACAAGAAAGAGCACATGGGAGGCTAGTCTGGTAGGCAGAGGCCTAACCATTAAGGTTCTGGCTGGCCCCAGTAAGGGACTTGGGTTTTGTTCTAAAGGTACTGTACAAAGAAGACATGCATTAAATTAGGTCAGCAGGGAAAGAGGTGGCTAAAATTTCAATGTATATCATGCCTTCTATTCTTCTAAACTTTTTCTTCACACAGGGCTTGGGAATACTGAGTCATAACCTCTACACATTTCCTTCCTGAGGCCTCTTGGAGTCTTATTTCTTTAAATGTTTTGGTTTTAAAGAGACAGTGCATCATACAAATATTTAAGTAAACACATTTGCCATTAGTCAAGAGAATGGCTTCCCTATCAGTGTTGTATGTTTTTTTAGTGTTAAACAAACGGGAGTCTATCTTCTTTCTCCCATAATGCAAGTAATAACGACACTTCAGTGTCTAAACTCCTGCCTATGCCCTTAAACTACTAAAAAGAGAATTCATACCTTTGCTTGTGCACATGCACATATATACATGCACACACACATACACACACACACACACGCACACATTCTTTCACCTCTAAATATCAGCAAAATTTACCAATATGTCCGCTATTTTGAGCCACTTATAAGATTTTTGGTGGAGAGCTCTTAGAGGTGTGTAGTTCAAATAATCTGTTATGGGAAAATCCTTACTGTCATCTTCAGTGGTGCTTCTTGTTGAGGCAGGTTGTTGAATGCCAGGCTATTATTGTTTTCTTAACTTTTAAAACATTTGTTCGGTCTGAAACTTAATGCTCTCTGAAGAAATATAATCTCCTCCCGCCACAGCAAACTGTTCAGCGGAAGCTTGGGCTGAGGTGGCCCAGTGTTAATCCAGAGCAGCGGCAGGAAGGAAAAACTTGCCATGGGAAAGAAGAGGATTTTCTCGCTAATTTTTCTCCTCCCAGTTCATTCTTTAGCTTTGGTGCTCTCACTTGTCTGGTAGCGAGCACAGCTGAGAGCAGAGAAATGAACAGGCAGCAAATGAATATTGATGGAGACTTTGCAAACAGTCGATCACGCTTGGTTTGACAGCTTTGTGGACATGTGGGCTCCACTCCTACATATAGGCATTCCCTCCTGATAAATTGGTCATGTTTCACATGATATATTTTACACGCACTCCATATTCTTCTCTTTCATGAGTTGGAAAACCATGGATTTGTAGTGATCAATTACACCTTTTAGAAAGTCTCAAGGTGAGATTTTTTTTTTTTGCCTTGTACCCATTGTTATCTTGGTGTGAAATTATACTCATTTTTAAGTCAGCACCTTCAAGATAGTTGGACGTGGAAGTTTATGTTTAAAATCCCCACAGAGGACATGACTTCTCTGTGTTGTGCTGTTAGTTGACTGTTATCAGCTTGAAATCAGCTCCACCCACGTGAACCAAGGATGGACCGGGAGGCCTACTTTCTAGGAGCTCTTTCCCTAATGGTTCCAGTGAGAGTCCACCAATGAAAACCTCTCATGTGATAGTTGGAGTCTATTAGGTTTCAGAGGTGGTTCAGGCATCATATGTATGGACAGCAGCAGCTTGTGGCAAGCGGCTGCTTTGTGCTCCAGGCAGTAGGCATGCGGAGTGGGCTCTTTTGAATCTTTGATTGGGTGCTACCACTAGAGGTGGTTGGGTTTTCTAAGCAGCTATCTTTGGGGGTGCCATCATTTGTTTTGCTGCAGGCAGAGCTCTTCAGCAAATGACATTCTTGTTTTGTTGACTCAGCCCTTCTGATGGTTGTTCAAATCTGCAACTCCCATGATCAAACTCTCTGTTCATTAGAGATGGAGAGTCAAGGAACTGGCTTGTGAGGCTGATTGTCTTAGCAACTTTTGACTGCTACAAACACCACAGTTTTGTAGGTTATCGTCAGATGGGTCAGCTTTTTCTTCATCAAGCCTTTTAATCCTCTTTGACAGCACCATCCTAGTAAGAACACAACCTATTTCTATCACATAAATCTCCGAGGACTTGTGACAATAGGAATCTGTTCTGATTTTTATATCCTTGAACTTATCAAACCCTCCTTGGACCTGTGTGCACTTCCAACATTATCGGTACTTGAGAGATAATTCTGCTTGCCTCTTATTTTTCTCTCTAACTATCATATTTAATGTGAAACCTGGCTGAGCTCACTGCAACAGTTCTTTCGAGACTCCAAGTTACACATGCTAGGCATGATGAAATCAAACTTTTCCCTGGGAAGATTTCTGTGCCCAATATCTGTGTTAATTATTGTACTTAAAAGTGATTAGGAAAGGGTGCTGAAAGCAGCGATGAAACAGGCATCTACTACATCTCCAAGTTCGCTCAACATGCACTTGATTGTATAAAAATATTTTCATCTTAGCTGTTCCACAGAGTAAAAGCAGCATGGAAGTTCAAAGAAAATAGAATCTAAAATAGACAGGGAAGGAGAGGGAATTAGTTATGTAGCTTGAATGTTAATGAGAACATCCTCAGAACTCCAGATAGCCTGTTTCCACCATGGCTGACCAAGGCTGCATGGACCTGCGTCTCTTCTGGAGCAGCATCAGTGTGGGAACTACTGTTGGTATTTGCTCTCAGATTCTGTGCAATGGGGTAAAAACCCCCACCGCTTCTCATCAGTGTACTCTTCTTGATGTGTTGGAAAATGGTTCAGGACTAGTTTTCCTTTTTGTGCCATTTCTTAGACCTTATCTATCTGTTAAACATTAATGAATTTATACTGCGATGTGATCACTACTTTAATTCTTCTCATGGTATCTCACTACCCTGCCAGGTTTCCTTACATTTTAACAATCAAGGGGTTCATTATACTGACACAGCAGGGAAGCTTCTTAGCCTGCTTAGTCTCATTGTTTGATGCCTGTTTTAGACTAGATGTTAAATATTGCTAATATTATAGCAGCACATATTCATAGAAGAACTAAAATCTCAGAAAAATAATCTCATTTCCATTTTATTGTCTTCCCTTTCATCAATGAAAAAGCTTATGCAAGGTATTTATAACTTTAATGTAGTCATATATAATTGGGACTTAAAACTACTATTGACTGCTCAGATGTGATTCCTCACAGATTGGTGAGGTACTCATTGCATAGGAGAAGGGTTGTGGCTCTTCATGAGGAGTGTACCTTGGATATTTTTTATGTGTTGCTGATAGTGAATCTATTGGTGCTGACCTTGACATTGACCTAGACATAGCACACGGACCAGTCAAAATTAGCTAGGGAAAGAGAAGACTTTGGGAAGCTCATGCCATAGAGGAAAAAGGGTCACACATAGTCCCTAATGTATTATAGGTGCATAGGACATTTACTCCTGAGGTGGATTTATAGCAGGTGGTCAAAGAACACTGGATTTGTTGCCACCAATGTGAGCTGAACTCCAATTTAGTCATGTCAGTATCTG
The DNA here is from genome assembly GCA_028555095.1 of Dicrostonyx torquatus. Classification (NCBI taxonomy): domain Eukaryota; kingdom Metazoa; phylum Chordata; class Mammalia; order Rodentia; family Cricetidae; genus Dicrostonyx; species Dicrostonyx torquatus. Next base: position 2,310,107 of record JAQHUG010000095.1, on the reverse strand, counting down.
TGACTATGGTACTTTAACTGCATCTTGGATACCTGTTTACCAGTGGGGATGGTTATGAGATTGGTAGGACAGAGGAGAGAATGGGAAAGGAAATAACTAATACTAAGGATATTTGAAAAAGTCATGTGGAAGTCTGCTGTATTATAAATGTGTCACACACACACACACACACATACATGCAAATGTGCACACAAATGAGTTTAATTGTAGTTAGCCTACAAAGGGGAAAATGCTCTGCCCAGAAGCTATAGGTTAACAAATAAAAACCCCAGTATCAGATGTAGGCTACTTCTTGAGCTGTTGGTCAGAATACCCTGGAGGCTGACAAAACAATACAGGCAATTTCCATTGCTCTTGGCTATTGTTCACTAGAATTTGATAGTAAGAACCCATTGCTGAAGAAACCACACACTTTGGGCAAAGGACATGGAGAAAACAAGTTGATATTGACAGGGAAGGTGCCTGCCTGCTGGTTAACTTGCATTTTACAGGAAGGTGCTCTGAAGTATTCTAGGGGAGCAAGGGCTAGGGGAAGCCATCAAGACTCCTGCTCAGCTGCGAAGGCTGTGGGCTACAAAAACGAGTACCATGGCAATGTATGCACATGTGTACAGCAGTAGTACAAATGTTATGGGTGAAAATGGATTAATTAAAAACTGCTGCAGATCGCCTGCAGTGGCAGGCAGGAAGCCATGGCACCAATGAAATGGATTAAATAAAAGTGCTGCAGTGGCAGAAATGCTGTAGGTCCAAAGTGGCAACAGTGGGCCATGTGGCAGCGGGCAATGATGGGTCCCAAGAGAGACATGGATGGCACGCCATGCAAAGTGAGGTTGGATATTTATTGAGTGGGTTATGGAAGGGAAGGGGGAGAAGGAGAAGAGGAGAGAGAGAGAGAGAGAGAGAGAGAGAGAGAGAGAGAGGAGAGATGTCCAAGAAAAATGGCCTTCCTGTCTTCTATACTGCTAATCCAGAAACACCTTTCACTGGAGATCTCTTTAGTTCTTTGTACTGCTTCAGTATAAATAAAGGAATGCCCATTATCTCCACAGACACGCACTGAGGCAAATGTAAATTTATTAAGTTGCCATTGATTCTTATTCTTACTTCCAGGATGTTCCCTACCCGATCCCCCAGGCTGTAACTTACAGCTGATAGTAAAACAAGATGAAGTTTCTGATAGAGACATGAATGCCCTTTTGATGATGAAGGTTGCATCATGGAATCTCCTCATTACCTTTTAGACAGTAGAGCTCATTTCCTGTGATTTTATATTTGGACTATCTGATTATTACCTTCAAATTCAAGGTGACAAATACCAGCAACCAAAAATACCAACACAGATTGATTACTATAGGCTGCTGCTGTGCCACAAGGAGCCGAGTAGAAGGCTACAATTAAGACCTTGATTGACTAGCAATGCCTGTGATGTTTGGGAGGAGAAAGCGGCAGTCTGCCCTGTAACATGTTTGCTGATTCTATTTTAAAGTGATTCCTTTTATTTTCATTCAAGTGAGAACTTTTTCTTTTTAAAAGTACATTAATAGTTTTAAAGATCCTTTCTTAGAAAAATTATTAAGCTGCATTGATGGATTTGGACATCAGAAGAAGACTGTAGGAGCCAGCCAGGATAAGCTAAATATAAACAGATCACCCAAAGGAAGCTCTTTACTTCCAACCATTATCACCTGCCAGAGTAGCACTCAGCCATGATGAGTCTCAGTAGAACCTGCATAAAATAAAGGCTCTTTGCTTTTACATATGGGACTCGGTCTCCTTATTGGCTTTTGGGGGACTTCACGGATTTGGGCATAACAAAGACCTATACCAATAAATATTACTGGCACAGTTTCTGCATTCAACATTCTCATAATCTGGGGAAAAGGAAGAAAAGCAAAGGACAAAGATCCAATTGATTGAAAAGTGAACAATGGAACAGTAAAACATTCCTGCTCAGAGTATAGTCAGGGAAAGAAATTCCAGTGAGGGTAGGGGTTTCGAGCACTTCTTACTTTGAAGCTGTCCCCCCCCCCCAATCCCAGTTTTAGATACCAGTTTCTCAGCTGAGTTGGCTTCACTCAGATGACAGGAATATCATTAGCAAGCACTGGGCTGCCCATGAGGCTTAAGAAGTATCAAATTTAACAACGTCCTGAGCTGGAGGGAATCTTAACTGAGCTGAAGGGATGGAAAGCTACCTCGGCACAATCTGTGTGTGATCTTAAAAGGGAGCAGGTTTGGGGAGCAAAATTTATATTCAACAGCTAATGCTTTAGAAACAAGAGTCTTATGTTGGGAGCTGACTCTATCTCTCCCCGATGTAAGTAAGAATTGAATCTGTAACTAGGCTCTTACATATTTATTTATTTTTCTTTAAGACTTTGTCGTTTTTAATGGAAAGCTAATGGAAGACTAAGCAAAGTCTGTCTTGGCTGCTCGCTCCATCCCAAGGCTGCAGAGGAGGCACAGAGCCGTGTTAAGGGGTTGGTTATTATTACATGCCCGTAGTCTTAATGAGGACGAGTTGTTGGTTAAGTTACTGAGTCTGCTAGTCGGCAGCTGCTGGACAGCTCCGCATCAATTAGAGACAAAGGAAAATGGTCTGTCTCTCCTTTGCAGTGGGCCCTTGGAGCTCCTAAGTGGTTGATCCAGGAGAAGCAGAGGGAGCGACCGTAGGAAAGCAGTGTGTGGCGGTAGGGATGGTGGGGGATGGGTGTCTGGGTGGGGGAGTAGACAACTGTGGGTCCTGAAAGTCTGAAGGGTAATAAAGAAAGACACTCCCCCCGCCCCCCTTTGCTCACACTGAGCAAACACACATGACCAGAGGGACGAGTGGAAAGAAAGCCGCCCTCCCGTCCCTGGGGCACTTTAGGGAGCATCTGACAGCCAGACTGAGTGACCAGTCTGACCATCTGCTTCCACACAGCTCTCTGCAACAATGGGGGCTTCAGCAGGTTCCCCTCCCCCACCCTTAGCATGAATTTCAATGAGGCCCCGGAACTGGGAGCAGCAGGTCCCCTCGTGATCTCTCACACCGAGGGAGCCAAGCCAGCGCCCTGAACAGGAGGCCTGAGGGGAGAGGTTAAAATCTCAGCTGCCTGGAGAGATGATTACCGAGCGGCTCCCAAATTAAGCTGCTTCATTGCTGGTACTCGGGCATGTGTCGGGATAATTGTGCTTGAATACTTAATGCCTGATTGACTTGGCTGTTTTGTGTTTGACCATATTTTGAAATGCGATCTCACTGTTGGGGTAGGCAATTAGCATAGAGCCCACGGGGTTGGGAAGAGAGAAACTGAGTTGCTTCTGTGGTGATTTCGGCTTCTTTCCTGGATTCAGCACAGAAAGCCAAATGTTCTGCTGCCTATATTTGGATCATCTGGAATTTTGATCTTAAAGAGGAAGTCTCTTAATCCCGAGCTGGAGTGGTGCTGCCAACTTTTATCTTGGTCTCTTTGGTTGCCACTGAATTTTGCTTCCATTCCAAGAGACCTTTGTTCTTGTTCTGGTTCAGCCTTAGAAGAATAGGATGCGAGAGAAGAGTGAGAACACACACACAGGAAAATTACAGCTGAGCATCAGATAGGCGGGAACAGAAGGAGGATGATGCACCAGGACCCATCACCAGCAGTTCCATAGTGACAGTCAACCGAGTGGCTTTGGTAGCCCAGCTTGTTTGGTTCTCTCTGGGTATGGCTTAAGCATCTTTGCATGCTCCAGCATCTCGCAATTCTTGCCTTTGGGAAGCATTACTCACCTTTGTAGCACATCTCCTAGGTCTAACACAATTTCCAGAAAAGAAAAGGAACTAACAAATTGAAAAACAAAACCCAGATCTGAATAATTTCATTTTTCAGTTCCATCCTACAATGGCACTTTGGAATAAAGCATTCTAATTAAGAATAACCAGAGTTTTGACCAGTGCCATGCCTCAGGGGATAAAGGTGTTATCACTCCACTCCTGGGTCCTAAAAGGCAGCTGCATGGGAGTGTGACCCACGTGCGCGCATCTCCCACCCACCCACCCACGTGCAAGGAATGGGCCGCCCATCATCTTCATCATCAGCATCTGACATACCTACGCAAACCACCCTGGTGCGCATGTGCAAGGCGACCTTTAAAAGGCAGAGATGCCATGTTCTGCTCTCTTTTCTCCTCCCACACCCCATCCTCCATGTTTCCCCCGGATCCGGTTCACTCTATTCTAATAAATCTCCACGTGTGGGTACATTTATGTGTTCCCTGTGTGTCTTGCCACCCGCGCCCTTTATCACAACAAAAGGTACTCGTCTCAAGGTCTGAGGACCTAAATTCAGTCACATAAAAGAAGATAACTGACTCCTGCAAGTTGTCTTTTGCCTTTCCCACACATGGAGTGTCAAAATACAGACACACACACACATGCACACATACACACAAATACATAATACATGTGCACATTTAATACAAACAAACAACAGGAAAGAATTACCACAGTCACACAGTTCAAGGTTATTTTGCAGATATTTCAAACTATAGGAATATGGACACCACAACAAAGAAGTCAAGTTTTTACTCATCTAATTTCACTAAAAGCAGCAACAATGGTTGCAATTTACTAAAACTGAAAGGCACATAGGCTATGGAACTGTTAGATGACCTACTCTTTATCACCGATGCTCTAAATGAAAGTGTCTATTCTACATATGAATGTGTCACAACCAATTTGTTGAACTTTATAAGAAAAATGAGAAACCAGGTTGTCTTAGTCACCATTCTTTTTTTCTTTATTGATATTTATTGAGCTCTACATTTTTTTCTGCTCCCCTCCCTGCCTCTCCCTTCTACCCCTTCAAGCCTCCCCTATGTAGATTAGATCTATGTAAGTCAGTCTTAGTGTTCTCATTGTTGTCTGAGTTCTCTGGGATTCTGGTTTGTAGGCTGGTTCTCTTTGCTTTATGTTTAAAAACCACTTATGAGTGAGTTTATGTGATAATTGTCTTTTTCCATCCATTTTCCTGCAAAAATTCAAGGTGTTGTTATTTTTTTTCTGCTGTGTAGTACTCCATTGTGTAAATGTACCACAATTTCTTTATCCATTCTTCAGTCGAGGGACATTTAGGTTGTTTCCAGGTTCTGGCAATGACAAACAAAGCTGCTATGAACATAGTTGAGCACATGTCCTTGTGGCA
>JAQHUG010000095.1:2283965-2299781 GCA_028555095.1 Dicrostonyx torquatus | reverse complement strand
TGACCAAAGCAACTTTTATATGACAAAGCATTTAATTGGGATTGGCTTATAGTTTCAAAGGTTTAGTTCATTATCATCATGATAGAAAGCATGACATCATGCATGTGGACCTGGCGCTGGAAAAGTAGCTGAGAGTACTGCTTTCTGATCAGTAGGCAGAGATAGCAATACTGGGCCTAGTGTGGACTTTTGAAACCTCAGAGTCTACCCCAGTGACACACTTCTTCTAATGAAGCCATACCTCATAATCCTTCTCGATTAGTGCCACTCCTAGATGACATCATTCAAACATTCGGACCTATTGAGGCCATTCTTTTACAAACTACTGCAGAGGTCTAGCTATATTATAAAATCTACGTAACAGGACCATTGAAATATTTCAAAGGGAAGTTTAGAAAAATAAGAAAGACAAAAATGGTGGATACCTAAGACTAAAGGTCCATTACAGGAATATGGCAGACATTTGAATCTTGGAGTTCTTATTTCTAAATTGAATTGACATAAAGTGTTCTGTAGGTACAACTCAACATGGCTAGGAATTTCGGGCCTAACTTATTTGTAAACTGATTATGAAAGTCTTCCCATCAAGGCATAGCTCCTATACTGTTATTTATGTTATTGGCATAAATATTTTACATTTATTTCCTGTTCTTTGATTTTTAAAGACTTCATCCTATCCTGGCCAGTTCAAGGGATTCTTCCTAAAATAACTATTTTTTGTGCCTTTGTCATGTTATATATCAAATGGGGATCTTCTCTAGCATCAACCCCACAGAACTTACAATTATGTTAAGTCTTATCTCTAATATGTTGGATGTTGTAATGTAGCAAGGAAAAGATCTGTATTTAATCTGAGCACTTGTCTGTGAAGACTATACACTTATTCTTGTGTCTTTTCTGTTACATGTGTTTTAGATACTGTAGATACTCTGTTTTAAGATACTGTAAACTTCTGTGAAGATAGTGCACACAAATTTATTATAGTAAATACTTTTGTAAGGTCATATGTTGAAGTATTAGAATTCTTAGTTGCTGCCCTAAATTTGAAATTCTAATCATATAATTTTGCATAAAATTCCAAGTGGCTGAGGAGCTTGGATGAAGTATCAACAAGGCTAAGTATTTTAGTGTTTCAAATAAGGCAGAATAAAGTACTAAAACAAGCAGGTGTGTGTAGATCTTGGCACTTACAATCATTACCCTTGAGACCTTTCTTCGTATTTTAATGAGATAATAATACCTTCCACCTAATATTGATGGGATAATTAAATAAGATAATATATATAAAGGACTTAGTGCTATGCTTGACCTATATAGAAAGGACCCAATAAATGGTAGATGTTATACTGCATTATTATTATTATTATTGCTGTAATCACCATCTTTTTTTTCTAGAAACTGGAAAGCATTGCACCTCATGGGAAAACGACAGTCTCAACAAAACTTGGTGGGGGGGATATTTGTCATAAAGCATAAAGAAGCCAGAAGTCATGTATTCATTCTTGAAATGAATCCTGGATTACAGACTCTCTTGAAAGGCTCCATGGAACTGATCTGAATGCCTTTTTCTGACTGAAGACAATTTTGTTTGTAGTTGATGAGGATGAGTTTGCTGCTATAGAGGACTGGAATCCTCCTTTTATTTTCTTTCTGTAACCCAAGGAATCACCACCACCATCATTTGAAAATTACCACTCTTTGGTGCTTGACTTCTTTACCTGAGCAAGGGTTTGGTCGTCACATATTTAATTGCCACAAACAATATGATTTACAACTTGATAATGTCATAAATTACCAGCTACGTGAAGTCAGATAACCTGTGAGAAACTGAGCCAAGGGCTCAAGTCAGGTCTTCTGATGATGAAACCTGAACATTTGCCATTATTCTTTGGTAGAATTTACTACCTTAAAGTTATCTCAACTCTAACCTTATCAAAGAGCTCTAAAATCAATTGCAAAGAAACATTTTTGAGAGTAATTTTTTTTAACTTGGGTTGTATTTTTCTTCCTCTCCTACAGAGTACAAAATTATCAGAATCCACACATATACACACTTGTGAAGCTGCAGTGCGAGTCACCACTCTGAGTGATGTTCCATGTAGTTTGGCTGCAAGAAAATTAAACTCTATTTCAGGAAACAGGCCTTAAGACCAGTATTTTTTTTTTTTTGGATAAAAGCAGATGCCAAAAGAGTAAAGCAAATTGGAAAAAAAAGCCTACCAGCCACAGATAGTAAATATGTATAATATTTTGTTCAATTATCTGACAAGATGAACTCCTGTGTCACATAATAAATTAGTAATGGGATAAGATTAGGTCCCAGTCTTTTGATGTTTACTCCCCTGTGTTTTCCTGTAAACTCTGGATCTTTTGCATATTGCGACTATAGGACAGACAATGGCTTTTAGACAAATGCGTGCATAGAAGATTGTTTAACATAACATAGAGATATTGCGAAGTGTCTAATGTTCAGACACTTTTGGAGGTCAGGCACACTTTTGGATCATGATGCCATATGCACAAAGTTCATGCATGACTCTAGATCTTCTCTTGGTCCTGAGCTTGCACACTGATTGATGCAAAGACAACTCACCCTGACAAACTAGCCATCTCTGTATGGATAGCACAGATGCAAGCAAAAAGTTTGTTTATGGTAGTCTCTCTCTCTCTCTCTCTCTCTCTCTCTCTCTCTCTCTCTCTCTCTCTCTCTCTGTGTGTGTGTGTGTATGTATGAGTAGGTGAATGTTTGGAGAAAAGAGGTTGCTATCAAGTACTTTCCTTGCCACTTTCTGCCCATTTAAAAATTATTTTCACATGTCTAAGGGTTTTTTCCCCATATGCAAGTCTATGCACCATGTGAATGCCTGGTGCTCAAAGAGGTGGAAAGAGAGCTTTATATCTTTTGGAACTAGAGTCACAGATGGCTATGACCTGCCATGTGGGTACTGGGAGCTGAATCTACATCCCTGGAAGAGAAGCCAGTACTCTTAACCATGGAGCTATCAAACTAGCTCCTCAGCCTTATTTTGATACAGGTTTCTCATGAAACCTGGCATTCTCAAATTTGACTAGACTGTTAGGCTCTCGAATTCCTATGATTCCTTCAATCTCCTCTTCCTAGTGTTGGAATTACAGGTGCATGTTACCTTTTATGTAGATGTTAGGGGTAGAACTCAGGTCTTATGCTGGCATGGCAAGAATTTTACCGATGTAGTCATTTCCTTAGCCCTCCAATCTTTCTGCTATCTTCCTGGAAGCCTCTAAAATCATAGGTGTATTTTTTATTACAGCACTTTCTTCTGACATGGGAATGAATTTGTTCAAAACTCTACTAATTTCTATAAAAGTTATCTTTTGACTGTAATCACTTGTATGCTTCGAGATTGTTATTTGGATAACACATCCACGCACACAGTATTCACTCTACTACTTACTCTGTCAAGTACAGCGGATAGCTGTGCGGGTTATCTACACTTCTAAAAGAACTCAACAAGGCTGAAGAGGCTCAAAGTTGCATAGTGCAAGGAATGAGCAGCTCATTCAATACAGCTCAAGTTCCTCCTGTCTTACTCAGACCCTCACTGCTGACATTTGCCTCCTCACAGTTTCAGTTAAAGAGAAAAGGCCTGAAAATCAAGCAATGTTTACTGCACAAAGACTGTAATTTGAGGGGTTATGGTAGAGATTAGGCAAAGGCACTCTTTGTGAGACCTCTTGATTCATACTACATAGACCTAAAACTCAATGAGGAAAGGTCGTAGGAGACATTCCTGTCTCCAAGGTTTTATCCCTCAATAAACATTTGTCTATTGCTTTCTTCAAAAAGAGAAAGTACATTTTTGTTGGTGACGAGGGTAAACAAAAGGCAATGTTAAGTTAAAATTGCTTGTTTCTTTCATTTAGCATGTCCCAAAGATTTTTAATACAAGTTTTAAGAATTTGAAATGGATACTTAGCAATTGAGCACATGCGACATTTATGGAAAACAGAAAAACAACTTCAAAGAAATGATTGTATTAGCCTTATTTGCATTTTGCACATTGCAATGGCTATGGGTTCTTTAGTGAGTTCCAGCTGCACAGTCCCAATACATTCTCAGGTTCTTCGGAAAATAAGTACTATCAAAAGTGTTTACAAGTGAGCAAATTATTCTTTTGTCAAGGAACAAGCAACTCCTGTGTCTTAAGGAAGAAAAGGTGCTGCAGTTACAGTGCCAATTCTTAATCTAAATAGCATATTAGGTAGTTTTGTTCAAGCTCATTTTTATTTATTTCATTTCAAGAGAATTTATAATTCCTCGAATAGTTCAGTATCTGAATACTCTTGGTGATGGAGATAATGGACATGCGATTATTTAGCTGGCTTTTGATTTGTTATGTCCTGAACATTTAGATATTTATTATGAGATTAGAATGCCACCAATCTTCCTTTTGTGATAAGTACCCTCCATGTTCAGGTTCAGCTTGGAGGCCAAATGGGCAGAATTGTCTTCTTCTCAACTGACTCCATCAATTCCATAAATGTTGACTCACACTGCCCTGTCGCAAGTGGGTGGGTAGAATTTTATTCCTTCAACCTCCAGTTCACTACTGCTGCCACCCTAAAAATATTGGAGTACCACCTCTCACAGTTTCCCAGTCTCTGGCATACCGGCAAAGACAGGAGTGTAAAGGCCACCTTCATGGGGTGGGAAAGCTACTTGCACATAAAGAGAAGGGCAGAAGTACTTGGTACCCTCTCTGGAGACTATAGGCCACAGTAGCTTTAACTTTGTTTTCAATGTCTTCATAAAGAGTGAAATGGAGTAGTAAAGCAATAGCAATTCATCATGAAACCACTATGGAAATTATAAGCAATAATTCATGTAAATTTAGAATGATTGCTGGCATGTAGTAAGTAGACAATACATCTTAGTGAATTTTATTGATGAGTTATACAATTGCTGCAATATACTAGGTCCAAGAAGTATGTACCTTAGCTGGCTGAAGCATATTTAACTATATATATTATATATTGTTAGTATATCCTGTGACTTTAATTAATGCATTCTCCTTGATTTGTTTCCCCTGAACTGATGGAATCGTGTGTGTGTATGTGTGTGTGTGTGTGTGTGTGTGTGTGTGTGTGTGTTTAGCATTTGCTTTTAGGAAGTGTCCATCAAATGAGAGGTATAGTTCTATAGTATGGTTTCTTTTCTGTTCCCACTCCTTTTATATTCCCTTGTAGCTGTGCTAGACTCTTACTCTTTTTCTTCCTTCTTGATATCAGTTTCTAGTTCCCCACATTGTAGCTTGAACAATAAACCAGTCCTCTAAAAGGACCTAGTGAAGGCAAAGAGAATGTGATGGCCTCTGAAGCTGTCTGTCTGTCTGAGTGTTCAGAAGCACTCAGATACAGTTATTATGCCTTTAAGAAGTTATACTTACTCATTGGCAGGGATATTTAGTCAGATATAGTCAGAGGCCATTGAGGCCATATAAATTCCCAGTCAAATAATCTCTATGTCTAACCAAATCTATCAAGGAAATTCTTTTGTTGTCTTTTGTTTTTGATTTTTGAGACAGGCCTTTAGGCTATTCTTCCATTCACTACGTAGCTGAGGCTGTCTTTGAACTCGTGATTATACTACACTCACCCGCGCCCCCCCCAGTACCAGGATTCACAGTCATTACACACAGTGAAGAATTTTCTTTTTCTGTTCCAAAGACAGGAATCAATATGAACCAATGTGTTATTAAAGTTATGCAAATTATTATTTTTAGTGGAGGAATATTAGCCAGATCAAGCTTTCATTAACCGGTAGCTGGTGTCTATGTAACCACCTTGATTTTATATAAAGGAGGTGTCAAGTTCATGCCATATTGTCCTCACAGTGTCCGCACTGTCCCTACCTGTAATTTCTCCAAGTGATTAAGACCACAAGTTGTTCCTTCAGCAGCTGACATTTCCTTCTATAATTATTCATCTCTTTAGTTCTTTTAACAGCCACATTTATTAATGATCACTTACCACGCAGCAATAAACCCTGTGTCATTTAGTCCTTCCGGAATTTTCTAATCTTGATTACAGTGTAACATATTGCCTGATTAATTGCTCATCGTTGCTGTTTTCAGCTTTCCCATGCACCATTTAAGGTTAATTCTTCCATTTTTGGCTTTACTTTCCCCTGAAGATTTTCATTTCCAACAATCTTATTAATTGCTCCCAACTTCTCTCACTGCACTTTTGCTGTCCCTGGTGGTACAGACAAGTCACAGATTGCTTAAAAATGGCTACTGCTTTTCCTTTTCTTTTTGAGATTATAATATAATCACACACTTTCTTCCTTCCCTTTCCTCCCCGTCTAAACCCCCACCCCGTATGTCCTTTCTTGCTCTCTTTCAGATCCATGGCCTCTTTTACTGATTTTTCTTGCTGTAGTTTCTCGTTAGTGTACCTCAAGCTTCTGTGTGCTTCAAAAGTACCCGGACAGCTTACTGAAACAGACTGTGAGCCCCACTTCAAGCCATCCTGAGTCTCTGGTATGCCCCGGGAATGTAACATGCTGGAACATTCCCAGAAATGCTGCCACTGCCCAGGGCTACCTGAGCTTGGAGTCACAGAGACTTCACCAGATCAGCAGACTGCTCGAGAGCCTGGATCTGGGGTCCGCTGATGTGTGTTCTGATCACAGCTGTGCAACCCTGGGAAGTGCCTTAGTCAGTGTTATTCTGCTGCAAAGAGACACCATGATCAAGGGTACTCTCCTATAAGGCATTGAATCGGGGTCTTGCTTATAGTTTTAGAGTTTAGTTCATTATCATCATGGAGAGGAGCATGGTAGCAGGCGTGGCAGGCATGGTGCTGGAGAAGCAGTTGAGATCTAGATACTGATTCTCAGGCAGAAAGCAGGAATAAATCTGGCATGGACTTTTGAAACCTCAAAGCCCACTCCCAGTGATAAACTTCTTCCAACAAGTCCACACCCTCTGAAACAAGGCCACACCTCCTTATCGCCATAATCCGTTCAAAGAGTTCCAAAATATATACCTTATGGTGGTCATTATAATTCAGATGACCATACTTAACTTAGTTAATTTAAAGTCATTGTAGATCCTGCTCTCCACTTGCGTAACATGGGAAGAAAACCAACTAGCCAGACGTGTAAGGGTTAAATGAGCACTGTATGGCCTGTGCTTGGTACTGTGGCAAGTATATAGTGCTCAGTGATGCTAACTACTGATATTTTTATAAGATGTGAAGAATTAGGATTCAAGCTTAATTGCCAACATTCAGAAAGCTTGACTGTTCCAGAAAAATGGGTCACTTTGTCTAAAACTAGATTTTTCTGTATTGCCGAGGTAACTGTTTTCCTTTTAAAGACTGCGTGGACAAAACGATGCAGTGTAAAATGTCTGAGATTTGGAATAAGGAAAATGCCTGGGTTCCAGGCTAGACTCCGCTTCTGCTAGCTGTGTGACTCATAGCAATTTTCTTCATCTCTCCGATCCAAGTTTCCTGTAAATATCTTCTAAAGTGGTGATATAAATGGTAAGGACCGTTATATGGAAGAAATGAGTCAAAACATTTGAAAGTTTTTCTTTTCAATTTAATGTTCTAAACAACCAGAGTTATTATATCAAGAATAAGTGATTTTATCTTATTTTATTTATTATTGCCATGAATCACTTGGGATTGACAACTATAGAAAAATCCTTTCCATTAGGACTGTTTTTTAGATGGTAACTGACTGATTTTGGATATTTAGCCATTCTCTTTTCTATTTGCAGCATACCTGGATTTCTTTCTTATTGTCTTAAATTCTGGTTTATTCCACACATTCAGACCTAGGAAAACTTCCCATCTTGTGATTATATTTCAAAATAAATCTCACACTCACACCAACCTCCCCATACCCACTTTCCCATCCATACCCACAGAAATACAGAGGTAGACATAAGTGATATGTAGATAGATGCATAGACAGACAGACAGACAGACAGAAGGGGAATGATTAAAGCCAGATTATATCTGGACAGCATTTTCATGGTGTGGGTTGTTCAATTTTGACAACAGATTTTAGACAAAACGGTGGCCTTATTTTAACTTGATACTCCAGGACTCTTTAGAATAAGTACAAGTCATTTTATTTGGTGAAATTTTAAAAATGTACAGTTGCATTAGACACTGTGGAATTTGTGCAAATGGATCATGAGTGTTCAGCACTTCAGACGAACTTCGCTTTAGCAGAAGGCAGAACAACATACAAAAATCAGTGCATGTGTCACAGTGAAGTCGAGACAGAGGACTGAGATAGTTTAAAGGAAGAAGGGATTACTTCTGGCTGGGGGGGATCAGCACCCTCTCATTTTCAGGCTGTGTACTGAGCCACATAAAGCCTGTGTATCCAAGTATCATAGGGAGCTTGGGAAGGACTTGGCAAGCCCAATTTATTGACCTTACAAAGGATTATATTTAAACCGTTTTAGACAGATGAGGATGTGTCTGTCCTGCATTGGAGACTGAAAACCTTCCCTTGAAGGAGATTCTGGAGCTTTCTTTATTAACTCATTTCAGTATTGAGCTTCCCATGCTAGCTGCCAAAATTGTTGCTTCATAGCAAACATCAGGATTTGCTTTCCCTGCATTTGCTGGATCCTAGCTTGCCACTTTATGTTAAAGAACCACTGTTATATATTTGGATATCCCACATCACTGCTTCATTAGTTAAACAATGTGTTCTGGGAGTCGTCACACAGAACTGGTGAAGTGTGTGATGAGTTGGGCACTCTATATTATGGCCTTGACTCTCCCTCATTGAATCACCTTGGGAGAAGTCCCTTAAAACTCAGAACTTCACTTTTCTCATTCCAGACTGAGGACAATAACATGACCACTTTTTAGGACTATGGTGAATAGCCAATAAAATGATGGATGGCTTATGTCAAACTATATGTGATTATCAACATACGGCCATTTAGATCAATATAAACCCCAGGTATATACATTTATGTTAATAAATGTCTTAGTATATGCCTAGAATCTGCTAGACTCATCATTAATAGCTACTGTTATCAACAAAAGAAAAGGTCTATTATTGCTGTTGTAATGATACAATTGTTGTTATCATGGTCCATAATATCATTTTCCCACTGGAGGATATTCTTGTGAACAAACCATTAGAAAATAAGATTGCTTCACCAAGGTTCATGTATGATACTATAAACCTATGAAAATACAGCATCTGGATTGGCGAACTGAAGAGTTCAGGAATGTTCCAGCGGGTAGCAGCATTTGAATTGGACCCTGTAGGATAAACAGGGAGTTTGGATGGGTAGTTATGGTGCATTCCTCAGCAGAATAAAGAACAAGTGTCGAGAACACAGAAGATGGAGGAGCTGTGGTTTAGTGGAGGTTTGGGAACCTGCTGTGGTTCTCTGTGTGACCAGAGCGTTAAACAGGATAAGGGGGAAAGCAGGAATCATTTAAAATGGTGAAATACTGGGATTGTTTTTCAGGTTTGAAAGATTCCTCATGAGGCTGTGTCGGCTTAGATTGAGGCAAGTATAAAAGCAGATATGCTCAGAAGGACACTATTACAAGAGTCTAGCTGAGCAATTGTTGACTGAACACAAGGAGCAGCAGCGATCTTGGGGAGGAGTAGATGAAGATTACTTGTGTCCTGGTATCTTCTATGGGTAGGCCGAGGCAGGAAGATAAAATGCCATTGGACCCCTGCATGTCTGGCTATGGCTCTGGGATATGGCAAGTAACAATAGCAGAAAAGGGTGAAGAAGAGAATGTGTTAAGTTTGGGCATATTGCATTCAAGGGGCATGGGAGATTTTCTTCTCCTCTGACTTCCTCTGATGCTCATGTTTCTGATCTGACTGTAGCAGAAAGTGCTGGACTAAAGAGCATACTAGGGATTCACAAGATCCTAGCCTGGGTGTCTGACAGGATGAAGTAGGATGTGTTGTTCTTTGCTAATTTTACTAGACTCTTGCCTTCGTAGGGCATTGCTCATATAACCTGTGTGGGCTGAGGAACTGGTTATTGAGTGGAATAAAGGAGGTAATCTTAATTTTTACTGTATTTTAGAGCTATTCCAGGAGTTTTCAGTGAAAATCTTATTTGATTTTAGTGTAAACTCTACGCAGTGGATGTCAGTATCCAAGCCATTTCTTAAAGAAGGTAATCAAAGCTCAGAGAGTTTAGCTAACCTGTTGAAAGCTATATAAGTAGTGAGATGTAGATCCAGTGTAAAAACAGAGAAAGAGGACTCCTGGGCTCTGCTTCTGAGTCTAATGTTGGTGTGCAAAGAATAACCTTGGGCACAGACCTCTACGTCAATGTGCTTGATGGTGGTGTTTCACTATATTAAAAGTCAAGCCAATGTATCGGGTCCATCATATTTATTTGACTCTCATTTTGCACCATTCTTAAAACTGCAGATTCAAAAAGACAACTTATGACTTAAAATTTCTTGTATCTAATCCACATTCTCCAGTGGGAAACACTATGGTCTATTGTTCTAGTTAATCCTATTGGAGTTAGCGTATTGCTTTATTTTGGTTTCTACTTTCAGTATACTTATGTAGAAGAGAAAAAGGTGAGCTATAATTACAGACAGGACTTACATACTTTGGAAAATTGAATTTTTAGCTTATTTTATATTTCCACTGAAATATAGATTATTTTCCACTTCTATACATTTATTTGATTTTGTCAATACACCTGTATAAAGCATTAGAATCTGGTATTCTCTTACAATTCTCCCATACAGTCTTGGAATGAGGTTTCTTGCCTCTGGTGTGATCTTCAATGCTGTGCTTGGTCCCTTATGTAATGAATCTTTTATCTTGGTGACAGCCCAGATGAGACGACAAAGTTAAATGTTTTTTCATGGGTTTGTGCATTTACGGATTATCCAGGCTTTATCTTTCCCTTTAACAGCACTCATAGAGAGAAACTATAAGGTGTTGTCAATAAGAACCCTTTAGAAGACAAAGCAGTTGATTATTCTTATCATTAAAGTAGGTGCTTCTGTCAATGCAGTGAAAAGCACTGCATAGCAATAGTTCATTGGCAGAATTGTGTTTTCAAGGGAAGATCTCTTCAAATCACCCTTGACTTCTGAGTGCAGAAAGGAAACCAAGTGTGATGCTCAGGATTGGGGAAAATATTGAACTGCAGGCGAAGGATCACATGTGAGTTGTGAGCGGCCTCAACAATCTTCATCAAAGGAAAGCCTCACAGTGATACAATTTGCTTTTCAGTAACAGCACTGTTCTACTCAGCAAAACACAGGACCTTTTTAGGGTTGCTGCGATGGTTTATGTAATGCTGGAGGAGTTTGGTAATGTTGCAGAAACTAAAATGTATAGCATTGCTGGAGGGAGTGGATTGGTGGAGGTGTGCCATCTGGTTTATTGCTGGACTCTACTGCCTGTCCAGTTTTTGTTTCCCACTCTGCTAGGAGTGATAAAACAATCTCCTATTTCTCTCATCAGGATCTCTGGACTTCCCCTTGCTCTTGCATCTTTATTATTTCCCTTGAAGTAGCTCAGAGGAGTAACACAGAGCATAGTATATGGATGCACACCTTCTTAGACCGAGATGGAGGGGGGAGGGCCTTGGGCTTTCCACAGGGCAGGGTATCCTGCCCCATCTTAAGGAAGCAGGGGGAGGGCAGTGGGGTAGTGGGGGAGCGGGAGGGCCTGGGACAAGGAAAGTAAATGTAAATTTTTCTTTTAATAATAAAACAAAGAAAAGAAAAAAATGAAAAAAAAGAAAGTAGGTAGTGTTTATTATAGAATAAGGTGGAGTGAGAGAGGACAATGCCAAAAGGGATCCAGATCTCATTTTAGGTAGTCTTTAGACTATTTCTAAAGTCTCTAGAACAAGCAGCTTTTCCTGAAAGTTTTCCTGCCCAGGCAATCGCTTAGCCCATTTGGGTTAATTCTTAAAAGGAACGTGCAATGAAAAGTCTTTGTTCCTTATCAGAATGCCTCCTTTTGGATGTTAATCGTATAAAGCTTAGATTAGGTATATATTAGTGAGCATCTGAATTGTTTACCTTGTCAAATCTCTTAGCAGGGCCAGAGATATGACTCAGACCTCATTCTTCTGATCAGCGTACTGAAGTGTCTATGCTTTCTTTTACAGACTTCAGAGTATGAGAGAGGGCTCTGTCCCCAAGTCCTTCCAATATGCTAATATCAAGCTAGTTATCCAACAGTTAGGCCACAAACACAAGCTACAATTTGCTTCTGTTCCCTTGTCTTCTTCTTCAGGATGGAGAAGATCAAATGAATTATGATCCATGATTAAGTCCTTTTTTCTTAAGTTGCTGCTTTGGAAGTGTTTGGTCATAGCAAAAGAACTAATACAAAAAGTTTGTACCAGGAGAGGTGTGTCATTTCTGCAATAAGTCTGACCATGTGGTTTCTAGCATTTGGGGACTGGTTTACAAGAGGAATGTAGAAGATTTGGAGATGCAGACTAGATAATTCTTATAATTTTACAGCAAGAGTTTAATGGATGATTCAGGTGGTGATGTCGGAGATCAGAATGATAATAGGAAGGCAGATAGTAAAGATTATTCTTGTTAGGCTTCAAAGAAGCCAAATAAGTATTCTGTTGAAGATTGGACTAGAGGCTTTTCATATAATAATCTGGGAAAACAGCTGGCTGCTAGTATCCCAAATTTTGCCCAAGGAACATTCCTAGAGTCTCCCAAAGTATTTACATATATCAGCTGCCATAGTTCATCTTCAGTTAACAGCCAGGGGAACCAATGCATGAAGTAATTGTGTTAAGGCCATATTCATTAATAGGTAAATGACATGGTCATAGTTTCAATCTTTTTTTTACAAGTTCATCTACCTAACTACAGAATATATGACTCTTGGATTATTTATTATGTATATAAATATACCTCTGTGGAGATATCTCTAGTCTATTCAGGATAAATAACTTGTGTGCATTTATTAAGTGTTATGCTCATATTCTTATTCTACTACTCACTGGACTGCAGCTGGTAAACCAAAATTCTCTGGCTGTCCTATTAGAACAAATAAATGAATAAATATAGTCATTGATGTCAGAAACAGGATTGTATAAATTATTGCAGGCTGGTTGAATGTTCTGGATTTTATATTGGAAGACAAGAATAGTCTTCATTTCTGAATCTATGATTAGCCATTAGTGAGATCTAGAACCTGGTATTTAATGTCTGAATCTTTGTTTTCTGCTATGTATTTTAGGCAAGGCCATAACATTCTGATTATTAGTGTGTCATTTCTTCAGATGAAAAAAATTCATTTTCTTTTTTTTCTTTTCCTACTATCAAGAAGTATTTTTGTAGACAAAACCTTTAAGTATATCATTTTAGATATACACAAATTATAAATCAGAGGCTTACTATATTATTTCAAAATGATCATCTGCATGGTATACCATCTACACAAGGAGTTAAAGAGGGGCTAGCAATATGGTAGTTAAGAGTGCTTATGGTTCTCCAAGAGGACCCAAGTTCTGCTCTCATTACCCATGTGGGGTGCTATACAACCTCTCATATCTCTAGCTCCAGGCACATTCCTAGAGTCTCCCAAAGTATTTACATATATGCCAAAAGGGATACAGATCTCATTTTAGGTAGTCTTTAGACTATTTCTAAAGTCTCTAGAACAAGCAGCTTTTCCTGAAAGTTTTCCTGCCCAGGCAATGATCTTGAGACAATGATCTTGCACCCTGTATAGATTTGTCACTTATATTGGTTTAATAAAATGCTGATTAGCTAGTTGCCAGGCAGGAAGAGTAGGATAAGTGACCAGAAGAGGAGAGTTCTAGGAAGAGGAAAGGCTCAGTCTGCAGTTGTCACTGAGACTCAGAGGAAGCAAGATGCAAGTGACTCACTGATAAAAGGTACCAAGCCATGTAGCTAACACAGATAAGAATTATGGATTAAGATGTAAGAGTTAGTTAATAATTCGAAGCCTAAGCTATTGGTCAAGCAGTTCTGTAGTTAATCTAGTTTCTGTGTAATTATTTTAGGTCTGGGCAGTAGGGAATGAATAAGCAATCTCCTACAACACCAAGGAATCCGACCCTCTCTTCTGGCCTTCACAAAATCTTCACAAAGACACATAACCATACACATAAATAAATAAAAAGCATAAAAAGAAATGAAATATTACCTGCATATGCTGCCTTGTCTCCTAGGAAAATATAAAATCTTTCTGATTCCTAACATCACAAACTACTTTTAATAAATAGAATATTTTATATCATACCATTTTGTGTATTCTTCCTTTTCATGCAACATTGTATTAGCAAGATATACCTCTATGTAACTGTAAGTTAATTCATTTTTTGTTGCTATTATGAATTGCATTGGACAAACAACTATAATTTAATTTATCCATTTTACTACTTATAAATATTTTTAGAATAATACAAAGCAAAATAAATCAAATCAATCATAAAATTGCTCAAAAGAGCAATGACACCATCTATTAAATTTATTTTATACATTTATCTTAAGATTAGTCATTATTCCCTCTTTATGGGTAACTGTGATTTCTCCTTTATTCTAGATAACCACTTTTTAACATACCTACAGTATACTATTCATAATTCTCATTGATAGTTCAGGTCTGGGTACCTGAACAATTCAAGCCAATTATAGTTCATGAATGGTATGTACAATTCCTAAGTTCAGGAATAATCACATTCAGAGCATTACTCCCCCACCCAATTTTTTTTCACCTTGGGGCAAAGGCATAGAGAGTGATCGTGAGACTGTGGAACTGATTGGGTCCACAACAAAATTAAGAGTCATTCTACAGTTGGAGAAAATGAAAATTACAGATGGGTTGAAACAGCATGGAAAGGTAGAGCCACGGTTTTATCTCTGGCTTCACTCATCTTAGGTGTTGCTGTACCTCCTTCTTATTGTTAGCAAATTGATTTATTGGGTTCCTGCTTGGCTTATGTCAGTTCAAGCTGATATTCTGTTACAACCAAAAGACCTCTCACTAGTATGTTATACAGACCAAAGTACTTAAAATGAATTCCGGTAGAACTGCTGTCCACAGCCAGAGTTCACAGAAACACTACTTAAAACTATACTGAATAATATCTAAGATCAAGATGGAATTTTAGAGAAATCTTGAAGGTAGTAATTCTTGTCTGTATAAAATAAAAAAATATTAGAATCCAGAGAGACATTTTCTAAGCAGCACAAGATTCTGAGTTCAGCCCCATGGTGTTATTTAGTGTTCTTTCTTCAATTTTAAATGATTTTTTTCTTAAATCATAGCTGTCTATTTGGGTCTAGCACAGATACAAATTGAAAGATACAAATCCTGTATTTTTGGATTTAAATACATGTACATATAACAAAAAGGAATCTAACAAATATTAACCCAAATAAGCATTAACTATTAAACAAACATGTGTTCTTTCCTTATTTTTACATAATTACTTAACAAATAATTCCCAGCATCTATTTCAATGTCTCCTAATTCTTCTGAACCACATTCTTTATCTTAAATGACTTCGCGCTTCTGTTTATTCACAATTTAAGAAGGTCTTCTAGATTCGGGCACAGGGCCCTGCCCGGGTACTGGATTTTTTCCCAGCCCAGCCCAGCTCCCCCTTCCAGCTGCAGGGTCCAAGGACCTCACAAAGCAGCAGGCTCCAGGGCTAAGGTTCTGGGGACCGGGGAGTGAGTTCAGGGAAGCAGGGGTTATTTGTCCCAGGGAGCTCCATCCACCAAGCCAGAGCTCCATCCACCAAGCCCGCACTTTTGCCTCTGAGATCCTGGAGCCTC
>JAQHUG010000095.1:2267633-2278034 GCA_028555095.1 Dicrostonyx torquatus | reverse complement strand
GACCAAGACTGAATGAGCATATGACCTAACTGGACTCTATGAATGTGACTGCCAGTGGGGACTGACTGAGAAACCAATGATAATGGCACCGGGACATAGCTAGCTCTTCTGCATGTATTGGCTTTTTGGGAACTTATTTTATATGGATGCACATCTTCCTAGACCAAGATGGAGGGGGGAGGGCCTTGGGCTTCCCATAGGGCAGAGTATCCTGCCCCATCTTAAGAAAGCAGGGGGAGTGTGGTGGGGTAGTGTGGAGCGGGAGGGCCGGGAACAAGGGGAGTAAATGTAAAGTTTTCTTTTAACAATAAAAAAGAAAAGAAAAAAAGCAAAAAGAAAAAATCAAAATTAAACAAACAAACAAACAAAAATAAGGTCTTCTATTTAGTCCAGTATTAACTTCTATTTCCACCTCATGTTTGTCCTGTGAAGCCTGAATGAGTCTTTGCCTCCATTTTTCTTTGAAGTTGCATATGATCTGAGATTCCATTGCTAGCTTTATTTATTCTCTCTGGCATTTTCAAACCTTCTTTCTGCATAGATTTCCAAATTATCTTTCTTCTTCACCCTAAAAAGTAGAACTGTTACCAAAATTGTGGAGCTCTCTCTTCTTAGAATCTTTCTTTTCCTTTAGTGACATCTCTGGATAATAACAAGAATGTTTTGATTACCTGCCATGAAACACTGTATTTCCAAGGTAAGTCAGTCTGCTTCTATGCCCAATATATTTTGAATCCTTTTCTTCTTAAATTAAATCCAACTCTCAGTGAAAAACACCTCTGAAAATTAGTACAGGGAGGCTCTGAATGTTTTCTCTTGTAGAAGATAATCTGTGTGCTTCTTATACAATATCTTTAAAAATGGCACCCATACCTTTACCTTCAAGTCATTCTCTGTCAGTGGTTTTGAATGCCTTTGGTAGGCTGTTCATTTTCTTCACATCCTGAAACATTTGCCAAACAAAACCTACGTTTTCCTTCTGTGCATGCTTTCTCAGGATGCCTCATTCTGTCCCTTTTTTTTTTAGAGACACTAGAGGTGCCCCAATTAGGCAGGCCTGAAAATTCCATCATCCTTGATATTCTCAAGCTTTTCTTTTATAGTTTTATTTTATTTCTGATATTCCCCATCTTCTTTCACATGCAGTGATCTGTCACCACGACCTGTGGAAATGTTTCTTTGAAAGGACTCTAGCATTCACACCCATTTGTTTGCCTTATTCCCCCACAGCGATCACAATACGTATTAACCGATGCTTTTCCAGAGCTTGTAGAAAATATAAGGCATTCCCTTTGTTCACATTTTCCTCCTGATGGACCTGTATCTTCTCTCCAAAAGGTATTTTTAGCTGTATTCTATTTTCAGTACCAAGATAACTAACTGATCAACATGAGTTCCAGGAACGAACCAGTCTTCCTGCAGCTCAACTCTGCCAGATTTTTTTCGTGTCCCACAGGCTCTTTATAACTTCTCACATAGAAGATTCTCCCAAAGGGGTTGGATATTCTAAAAAAAATCAGAATTTCACAAAATCAAAATACCTCAAATATATTGAACATCTATCATTCTTTGCTAGAAAAGTAGAGATGGCTCCCTGACATCATCGCTTTAGCACTTAGAGAAGTTGGTTCTTACAGTTTCTGTATTATAAAGAGCTGTGAGCTTCAGTTTGTGGTTCTGCTGATCTCTGTATTGCCTAACCCCAGTCTTTACATTTATGTAAGAGTTACAACATAATCTTTAGGAGGCTGGAGAAATGATTCAATGGTTAAAATGCTGGTCAAACAAGCCTGAGAATAGGAGCTTGGGTCCTCCACACCCACAATGCATGGCAAGTGAAAGTGGACTTGGAAAATACTGGAGTAGCTAGGTTTAAAGGCAGAAAAGGGTGGGGAAATGAGGGGGAAAGAGAGTTGGTGAGGTAGGGTAACAAGACTAAGGATATTGAAAGATGACATGAAACCTACCACTCTCTGAGCTAATTTAGTAAATATTTTCACAATGTTAGGTATGAGGCACAGACAGATTCTCCAGAGCAAGCTGCCTATATGGCAAGTCCAGTTAATGAACTCTGGGTTCAAAAAAAATTCTGTCTCATGAAACTCAGTGTCAAACTCGGGCCTTCACACACATGCCCATACATCTGCACATATGCACGTATATACATGTACTCATATATATCTGAAGACATCTACGCCCCACATGCACATAGCATGCATACATACACACATGCATAAATAGGATGGCTGAAAAGATGTGTGATAGTATCATGATGGTTAGCTTTTGTTATAAAGAGAAAATGCTACTTTTTAATATTTCTGCTAGTGAATTTGTGGTAAGAGATTTTTGCCAGTTACTCAAAGTAACATAGTGGTTAGGCCCTTTGACTATGTCCAGAAACAGAACCATCTTCTGAAGCCCAGTATGTACATCACTGTACTGAACCAGGCTTTCTCTCACAGGTCAAAACATGAAGAATTGGAAAGAAATATTTAGAATCAAGAACTCTACATGTGAATTTTCTCCCTAAGATTATTCAGTGAGTTTGTAAATATCAACAAATCCCCCTTTTTTCAATCAGTTATTTCCACATGAAATTTAATTACCCCTCTATGACAGCAAAACAATTTACCTAAGTTTAGATATTTCGATAGCTGCATTATAATAGTAACTAGTATAGAAATTGTAGGGACCAAAGGGATGTTGGAGGCTATCTAAAACAGTTTCTTTTTCTGAATCCTCTTTTCCAGAGAGAGAGATGAAAGGGCTTTTGTGTGTAAAATGAGCCGCTTCTTCAGGAGCGTTAAGCTGTGGTTTTCAACCTGAGGGTCACTACTTCTCTGGGAGGTTGAATGATGTTTTCACAGAGGTCGCATATGAGATAGCCTGCATATTAGATAGTTACATTATGTTTCATCACAATATTACAATTATGAAGTAGAAATAAAAATAATTTTATTGTTGTGGGGTTACAACAACATGAGAAACTCTATTAGAGGGCTGTAGCATTAGGAAGGTTGAGAACCCTTGACTTACAAGGATGGACACCTGAAGGAGCTGAGATATCCTGGGAATCTGTAATCCTTTGATTATTGTATTCTCCACAGTTAACTTTTATTTTGCCTATTACCTTTGTCCAGTGTCCCATATTTTCCCACTACTGATGCTATTGGCTGGGATCCTAGAAATTCAACTCCGTCTTCTATTGTCTACTATAGTTGTTCTTCGAAATTTCTGGTCCATGGTTATTCACTTCGTAATTGGGGACCCGGCTTTTGTTGCTGGGATGGGACAAGCTCATTGCTGTCCCAGTTTTTCCCCTTGCAACTTCCTTTTCTGGGGGTTGTATACCTTGTATTAGTTACTTTTCTTGTTGCTGTGACCAGATAGTTGACAGGAAGCAACTTAAAAAAAGAAAGGTTTACTTTAGTTCACAGTAACAGAGGACTGTTGGCCGAGGTTGTTGACAGAGGTTTTTGTCCCACCCGGTCCTGCAGTTGTTCAGTTCCAAAGAAATACACAGAGGTCTACATTAATCATAAATGGATTGGCCTATTAGCTCAGGCTTCTTATTAACTCTTTCTTACGTCTTATATTAGCCCATTATTTTTGTCTGTGTTAACCACGTGGCTCGGTGAGGCAGTCACATCTTGCTTGCTCTGTGTCTGGGTGACAACTGCAGACTGAAACTTCCCTCTCCCCAGAATTCTCGTTGCCCCGCCTCTATTTCCTGCCTGATTGCTGTTGCCTCACCTATACTTCCTGCCTGGCTACTGGCCAATCAGCCTTTTATTAAAAATAGCACAAGTGGCAGGATAAAAGACCATCGTCCCACAGCAAAGAACATAGTCCACTGTGGCAGGGGAGGCATGACAACTGTGGAAGGGGACACATGGCACAGAGCATAAGGTGACTAGTTATATTGCCTCGGCATCCAGGAAGTAAAGAGTGACAGGAAGTGGAGATGAACTCAAAGGACCTCAAAACCCATTCTTAGTGACCCGTTTTCTCCATCTCTACTGACCTGTACATTTAAACCTTTATAACCTTCCAAAATACCACCACCAGTTGGGGGCCAAGTGTCCAATCATATAACTTACGAGGGACTTTACATCAAACCCACAACATACAGGTGCCCCCTGAATGCATAATAAGTTCTATGAAATCAGAAACCTTACTCCCCCTATTCCCAAAATAGCACATCAAGTAGTTTGAGGTGTTGAAAGCCCAAATTACATACTTGGTTTATTATAATCCATCAGTCTCTACCCTGTGTAACAAAAGATTTGGATACTTTTGGTAGGCACTTTGACATATCCATAACAATTTGGCAGAAAATACTATTCATCCAAATTATTCAAATTATTATTATATAGCATCTAAACCTACTTTAACATAATTTCAACACCTAAACAGTTCTGCTCTATGAAAAGATGCTTCAGCCAGAAAAATAAAAGATTTACACTACTGGAAAGGACATAGAGTCTCATTTCTATACTCTGTTCATGTCCCTTCGAAAATATCCCTCTTTTCCAGCCACTGGATGTAGGATTATGATAGGAAGGCTACTGTCAAGGGAATATCATTGTAAATGCTCTTTCAAAATACTTTTCTCTGAGTTGGTCGTTGGCTATTGTCTTTCTGGCTTCTCTGGCACGGGCCAGAGAACCTTATCTTTTACTTGAGGCTTTTGGAGCACGACTTTTCTCTATCCTTTTTCCTGGAACCCTGTGAGGCCAAGGTAGCTCTTCTGTTGTTCTTGCAAAGGCAGTGGGGAAGGAGTCTATTATATTTAATCTTTAGCAAACCTTGGTCTGACAGATATTAAGCCCAATTTTCACATTAAGGGAAAGAACTCAGAGAAGTTACATAACTCAGTCTAAGTTTTGTTATAAGTAAGTGACAGAACCAGGATTAGAACTTGAGTCTATCAGATACCAGAGCTTATATCTGCTTTTATATAGCACTGCTCAGCAGCATCCCTATCTGGGGAGATGAGGCGTTCACAATTTCTAATCTTTTATTGATTAGCTTAAATTGTTGGAGAGCAACTCCAGATACTGAGCCAAATGCTGCTTTTCATCTCTCTCTAAAGCTGCCCCCTGGGAGCTGTATAGAATGTCAACCCTTCCTTTTTCTTGACAGCCACTTGCAAATATTTGGATGAAATTCTCAAAAACCGAGTTGAGGATGGGTTCACAAAGAGGTAGGATGTAAAGATGAATCACAGCATTTATATTGGGTGACACGAGGGAAACAGATGATGGGTGTGATAATGTGGAGTGATGTGCTGAACTCTTAGGTGCTCAGAGTCGTGTCTGTTGTCACGTTGTATGTTTTATCCCAAGTAATACGCACGGTGATTGTGAGCTAGGGAGAGGCGATATGCTTACTTAACATGAGAAGAAGTTTGAGATAGAGGAACTCCTTTTTATCCAGCTATTAAGGTATACAAATTAGAAAACTGATTAATAAGAACCCAAGGAATGTATTTTGTACACTAGCCTAGGCTAGTATCTTGGCAAAAATCGTATAATTTGTCTATCCATCTGAGTTCAGTACAACACTAGCTCAAGAAAGGCTTCATTGTATCTCAGGTTGAATGCCACCATTATTATTCTCCATTAACGTTTTGAGAAGACCAAAAAGTGTTTTGGGAATCTTTTTAGTTATGACAAAAGCCAGATCACAAAACCTTATTTTCCAGACTCATTTCTTTTCCTTTCTGAGGCTCAGACTCAACAACCTCAGCCAAAAGTGACCTGAAATGAAGAAAAGAGTGGCCTGGTCCTTTACTCTCTCTCTCTTTTTTTCCTACTTCTTTTTTTTTTAAACAGGATTTTGAAGCAGGGAGCAGGGGAATGATGAAGGTCAAGTGACTGTTAACTTATAGTCCTCTTGACTGTTCCTACTTCTCCAGGCAATTCCAATCAGCAAGCTCTTAGACTGAGGTCTATTACCACACTAGATTTAGGGAAGCGAAAGGGAATGGAGCTGTAAACCTGGGGGTGAAGTGAAGCCAGGAAAGGTGATATGGAAGGAAAAGGGAAAGATGCAAGAAAGTGAGCTCTGGATAGATATCCAGTGGGCATGATTGAAGCTTTCATGTGGAAACTCACATGGAGACACAGTTAGCTTTGAAGTTATGGAAATAATACATTCCATCTATTGGCTCTAAAATGAATCCTTGTTAACTACTATAATAAAATCAGGGATCTTTTTCCCCCTAAGGGAAAAAGGAAAATCCTCAATAGACTCAATTAAAAACTTTTGGTGAAGATATAGTTGAAATGGTGGCCAGCTTTGTTGGCCCCATGGGATTCATTGGCCCACTTAGTGGCTCACTTCTCCTTTGCTGTGGTTCTCTGACTCTTTGGTCTCCCCTAGGCTGTCAGATGTGCTTCTGCTTCCTGTGGGGTAGAATGTTACTGCAGTGTCTATTATTGGAGAGGTGACTGCCCGGCTCCTAGCACACCGGAGTTTCCTGGATGGCTGTAGAGGGTTATTACACTTGCTTTTAGATTCTACACTTACTCCACTACCAGCTTTCACTCTGAGAATCTTTGTATGTCAGGCAGCTTACTCAGAGCATCTGTAAGCTGTGGCATGGATCTCTTATCTTTATTAGAACACAAGACCTTTAAGAAAGATATCTATTGAAACAGCTGTCTATATTTCATCAGACTGCCAGTTGTACTGCAAATTTGACACTCTCTATGTCTGTATAATATTTGTTTGTCTGTTTATCGTCAGAGAACTCTCTTTGAAATAGCTATCAGAAAACCTGCTTGGGCAAATGGTGATATAGGCTCCTAATTCTACCCCCTGAGTGATTTGATCTTGGGCACTGTGGGAGGTTGTTGAAGTGTGGGTGGGGTCATACACAGAAGCCACCAGAATGATTGAAGAACCTGGAACACCTTAGGAGAGCAAAGAGGTATAAGGAGGGAGGAAAGGGCTACTGGCAAAGAAGAAATTGCTTTAGAAATGTTTTCGCACTGGTTTCTGTGCGGGAAACTATAATACCTATCCTGCTCAAAAGACCAGGTCAATAGTATCACCTCCTGAACTGTCAATTTATAGTACCAGTACTTTCTCTGACTTTGTTATAGGCGGCGGAAGGAGTCATGTTGATACAACACATGATTATAACTCTTTCTGAAAAAAAAGGGAGGGTTTCTATGAACATTTCCTTCTTATTTACTGCCATGGCCATTTCCCCCAAATCATGCTCATTCTCAGCACCTGGACGAAATCAGAGGATGATTTAAAATTAAGTAACAATTGATCAGAGTTCAAGGCAGAGGAGAGGAGCACTCATGTGGACGGTGATGG
Source organism: Dicrostonyx torquatus (assembly GCA_028555095.1). NCBI lineage: Eukaryota > Metazoa > Chordata > Mammalia > Rodentia > Cricetidae > Dicrostonyx > Dicrostonyx torquatus. The sequence continues at coordinate 2,270,699 of JAQHUG010000095.1, read as the reverse complement.
GGCAAGGCTGGGGGCTGGCACAGGAGGCCCACAAGGATGCCAGCAGGGGCGTTTTTGGTATTTTGTGTGACAATAGAAGACAGTAAGAGTTTCTCTGTCCTCATATGCAAGATAATGTGTAGTAGGAGGAGATGCGGGTTGTGTTCACAGCATCTGAGAGGAGTGCAGCCATTTGTTCCCAGCACCCTGCTCCCAGCTGCCAGCTAGCTTATGCCCAAAATAACCACACAAAAATTGTATTAATTAAATTACTGCCTGGCCCATTATCTCTAGCCTTTGCTTGGCTAACTCTTACATCTTGCTTTAACCCATAATTAGTAATCTGTGTATCACCATGTGTTGTGGCTTACCGGTATGAGTCTAATCAGTGTCCATCTCGGGCTTGAGCAGCATGGCGTCTCTGGCAGTGCCTTCTTTTTCACCGCCTTCTGTTCTGTCTACTCCACCCACCTAAGGGCTGTGTCCTATCTTACATGCCAGGCAGTCTTCTTTATTAACCAATGAAAGCAAAGACATACAGAAGAACCCTCCTACACCAATAATGTTTGAGGTCACGAACACACAGAGAAGAGAAAGAAGGGAGACAGGCAGAGAGAGTTAGTGAATTAGGGAAACTAGGTTCCACCTTTGATTTACCAATTACTGCCTCATAGCTCTTGAAAATATTTTTTTCTATACCTATGCCAATTTTTCTTCATAAAATGACCAGGAGAAAATAAGTGAAAAGTTTATGCACATGTAATATAGTCTGTATATACACACATGAACATATACCACATAAGCTATATAATCAAATAAAAACTTGTTTGTGTGTGTGTATATATATGTATATATATGAAACACTGTGCACATAATTCTGAATAAGCAGAGGGTTTGGTATAGAGGTTTTCTTTTAATAAATAGCAAGTGTTTAAATTACTCTTTGTAAAATATAAAGCTGCCTCTTCACCTTACATGAGATTTGGTTTCACTTGATATGTAATGATGCACAAATAACTAAAAGGGTCCTTCCATTTATCATCTTCCATTTTCTTTTCATGGTTATCTGATTGTTAAAAGTAGAGAGATCATAGGATAAATCAGAATTCAAATTTGTGCTCTGCTTCTTATGAGCCATAGAACCTGGGGCAAGTACCTCTCTGGGTCTGAGAATCTGCATCTAGTTAATGATATTATTTCTCATTTCACTGAGTAGCTGTGAAATTTAATGAGGTGGAAATTATATAACAGTGCCACTAATCAGGGGCTGATAAACTCTTTCTGTCAAGTACCATACAGTAAATATTTTAGGTTTTGCAGGACTAAACATTCGGGTAGTTGATGATCAAAGTGAGTGAGCAGACATGGAATATACAAGCAGATGAGCACAATGGTGTTTCAAAACAACTTTATGAAAAGAAGAAAGAGAAGTGGGTGAGTTTTGTCTCATGACACACAGTTTGAAAATCCTAGCACTTACTTGGTATCAGTGTCTTCTTCATTTCCCTGATTTCTCTTTTCAGAGAGTTGGGTTCTCATCCAAATAATGAAGGAAGCAGTACCTGCCATGGTTTATTTCTTAAGCATCTACTGTGTACCAAACACTCTATCAACAGCTATGAACAACAGAGTGAATATGATTCTTTTTTGCCCTCAAGGGTCTTAGAGGATAACGGAAAGTGGCTAAGCTTTTCAGCTGCAAAGTGGCTTGATAATATTTATTTTGTTATGAGACAGAAATAAAGTATTATGTTCCAGTGCCAGTACAGTTCCAGCCACAGGGGAGAAATGGTTATTGAACTTCCCTTTTGCTATGAAAAACTATAAAATCAGGCAAATTCTATAAAGAAATTGTTTTCAGATATTGGAAAACAGTAAGCACAGAGCTCTGAATCTTGGGATAGGGAAAGATCATATTTAACTTTGGCTTTTTGCCCAGGACCACTATCTATACATAAAAGCCAAGCACAAATGCATTAAAGACTTGAACATAAGCCCTAGAATAATAAGAGCTGCCAGAAGAAATCACAAAGTAAAAATTTCTTGACATTAGCCTAGGCAACTTTTTGTTTTTTGTTTTTGTTTTTTCTCTTTTGAGATGAAAACAAGACCACAAAGATGTGTGGATTAACTCAAACTAAGATTAAATTAAGGAAATAACAGAGTGAAAAGACAACTGTAGGCTGAAGATGGATACCCCAATGTTACAAAAGAACTTTGAGTGACTGTCCAGGCAGTAATATGTCTCTGTCAATTCTAGAGTTTTGGAAGTTGCTTGCAATGTACTTCCTGTTTACTTAGGTAATATTATATCCTTCTGAAATCTTTGATGGAGTTGAAGACAGATAGTTATAGTTTTCCTTAGTTATGGTAAAAGATAAATTAAGTATGAAACTTTAGACTCACAAGATAAAATAGATGGTATTTTCTTTAATTTTGCCAGATACAAATAGACTAAATACTGTAACTATAATTCTTGCTTGATAACCATTTTGTTGTATGTAATTTTACTATGTTAAAGTTAAAACCTTCCTTTTTATTTAGACAGAAAAGGGGAGATGATGTGGGATTCCCTTCTGTATGCTGTGAGTATGCTTTATTACCATTGGTTAATAAAGATTCTGCTTTGGTCTATGGCCGGGCAGAACAGAGCTAGGTGGGGAAAATTAAGCTGAATGCAGGGAGAAAGAAAGCAGAATCAGAGAGACACCATGTAGTTGAGGAGAGAGACACCAGAACCTTACCAGTAAGCCATAGCCTTGTGGTGATACACAGATGAATAGAAATGGATTAATTTAAGATACGAGTTAGCCAGAAATATGCTTGAGCCATTGATCAAACAATGTTGTTATTAATATGTTTCTGTGTGATTTTTTGCATCTGGGTGGAAAACCAAAGTACAGTCTCTGTTTACACACCAGAAATCATCATTCATTTATACCCTGACAATGCTTAAGCATGCATAGGCAGTCCATTTATGGTGGTTCTCTAGTTGTTCCTATCCTAGGCAGTCCTAGATGCTTGTGTTATTTTCATGCCCAAGGTTCCACAGTCTTCTTTATGCTTTCTATCTAGTGTTTTTTGAGC
>JAQHUG010000095.1:2249142-2263179 GCA_028555095.1 Dicrostonyx torquatus | reverse complement strand
GGGGGGCGGAATAATTAGCTAATGGCGGGGCATGGTTATAAGCCGAAATGGCCAAGATCATTCCCCTTCAGAGGTAACATGCACGGGCTCTGCATATGTCGGCATTGGGTCCTTCACACATGTATTACAGCTACCAGTATAGTGTTTTCATGGGATTTCTGAGTGTGAAAATGAGTTGATTTATGCTTCGTTTGCCTTCTCTTGGACTCCTTACTGTTTGTTTATTTTGTCCAAATCATATGTATTAGTTTTTGTTTGATCTTATTATATTTTATTTCTGTAAAATGACTGTTATCTCTTAAAAATACACACTTGACAGGATGGGTTGGGCAGCATATGAGCACATATCCATGGCTTATTAGTTATGAAACAGGACTTATATATGAATAAATCAGAGTATTTAAAATCTAGTGATAATAATAATAATAATAATAATAATAATAATAATAATAAATGTCTTGATAGCAATAGATAATGTTTTATTTCCCAAAGGAAGATGCAGGGATAAAGCCCTTGGAATATTGCTTGTTTCTAGTCATCAGTGAAGCAAAGACTGACACAAAGATAGGACAGTACTCCCCTTCCTAAAGGGGCTGTAATTTAAAGATCTCAACATTGAACACCAGCCAGGATGCAGACCTGGTAGTGTACAAAATGGTTCACCCAGTTTTGATGCTGTCAGTTTTTATGTGTTAAATAAAACACATGACAAAATCTGATGAAATATTTATTCCATATATTTTTAAAAGATAACTGAAAAAAAAAGCATTTGCACTTTTCACAGCGGCTCTATGCACAACAGTTGAGAAATGAAGCAACTCAAATTCTTTCAAAGAGAAAATGGATAAATTATTTCATACCAGAAAAAGAGAAGTGCACTTTTGTCTTGGAAGGAGGGAGAGGATGGATATGAATATTGCTGAAGAAAAATTAGCCATGTCAGTGACTGATTTAGAGTCATATGACTCTTAAAACAGAGAGGAACAGGTGATGGCATGGAAATGACTAAGCCACTGGTCTAGGAAAACTGAAGGAACTTTAAAATACATGGAAAAAGAGAAGGCTTCAGTGTGTAAAAGGCAACTCTCTAAAACTTGCTTAGTGATAAGTGATAAGTCACTCATCTTCAACGAGACGTCAGGAAAGCCTCTCGATTACTCATTTTCCAGTAGCCTGAATCTACCTGGTTCCATGTTAGCCTTTCACTCCTGGTGGAATTTTTAACAATGTTAGACCATGCATAGGAGCGTCTGGAGAAGTTACCTTCCATGCTATGCTATTTTACTCCTATTCTTCTTGCTCTTGGGGAACTTTCAGGGCAGGGATTTGTGGATTGCTGCTTAGATGGAAGTCCTCACATTTTTCTTTCTTTTCTCTAAGTTGAATGATAGATAATGAATTTTGACCAGGGCACCCTGAGACCCAAAGCATACTCCATGCTGTCAACCAGGAGCCCCAGGTATGTTTTAGCCTGTTTATATATTTTCTAGAATATATTTGTTTTTCTTTTTTAGTGACTAAAGAATTCTTATAGAATAAGAATCATCTTTTTATGTTTCTACCCTTAAGTTATAAGGAAGTAAAACATTGATTATGAATAGATGCTGAAATAACTGAATTTGTCTTTTCCGAGACTTTTTATCATAGTTTTTGCTAAAATAAACTTTTGTTATTTAAAAAGAACAACAAAATAAACAGTGTATCAATATGAATTTCAAAAACTTTTTCCTCTTAAGACAGAAAAGAAACAATACCAGCACAGTATAAAGATGGAAAGACCTTTGAGCAAATCTGACATTTAAAGAACAAATTAGAAGGAAAAGAGAAAAAGGAGATAAAAATCAGATATTCAAGCTGTCTGAACTACTAAAGGAAAAAGCAGGAGAGACACATCAAAGGATCAGAACTCCATGAAGAGGAACGAGTGGGAAGTAAAGGGACAGAGGGATCCCTGCAAGATACAGAAGCATTTTGATTCAACTGTAGAAACATGAAGGTCATGCAAAAACCGAGGGAGGCTACAGGAACACTGCCCACTGGTTCTCAGAAGGCAAGCTGGGACTGGCACTCTGTTTGATCTCTCTCTTCACTCAGTTATCTCTCTAGATTATGTAACTCTTGATATTTACCCAGAAAACTAACTAGCTTTGACTATCAGGATCCATTACTATCCCAGGAAGGATCCATGCTTATTCCAGTTTAATCACCTTGCAGTTGTCCTGCTCCTTCAAATTTCTTTAATCTTGATCTTGACATCACATTGGCTTCACCATTCTTTGTGAGTCATTCAAAGAAAGTCAATAGCTCTGGTATTTTCCAGTGCCAACTAAGTGGGTTAGTGTGAGATAAATTATTTTAAGTTGACAGTAATGATTTCTAGGAGGGTGGAATAATTATCACATTAAGGTTAGCCTTGGCCATTACTTGGTGTTCAAGTTGAATCCTTCAAAGTCAATACTGTGACCTGAGAAGCATGTTCTAGTTCACCTTCTAAAAATCCAAAGAGGTTAGCATTGATACTTAAAGTAAAATTCAAAGGAAGTTGGTATTTGAAAAGGGTACTATACAGACAGAAAGTACTTCCATAATTTGGTCATATATTGTACTTAAATCTTACAAATATTTCAAAAAGAAGCAAAAATCCATGTATGGATATAACACTAAAGATTTGTATCCTTGAAAATATAAATTTTATGTGAAGGAAATATGAAGGAAAAGAAGGAAGACTGCCTACCTTGATTCTAACTATTTTTTTCTTCATCCCACTTCCTTGGTTCATTATTTGCTGTCGAAATCAGCAGATCTTAGTTGCTCTTGCTCCATCCAACACAGGTAGCTAGAAGTCTATGGAAACACAAATTTTGGAACCTAAACATTTCATTTGAGACTATGTGAGCTTAACATGCTACAATACTAATACATAGATATTGTTGTGGTTTGAGTCTAAAGTGCTCCTACAAGCTCATGTTTTGAATGCTTGCTCGTTCCCCAGTTGGTGGCACTATTCTGGGAAGTCATGGAAATTGGGTGTCAAGGCTTAACTTGAGGAAGTAGACTTCTTGAGATGTGCCTTTAAGCTTATACCAGGTCCACAGTCCCTATCTGACCCCATCAACTTCCAGTTCCTGTCCATCATGGAAATCTTCTCCATATGTACCCATCGTCATGCTCAAACATACAGAACCATGATGTTATAGGATGGATGCTCTGAAATTATGCTCAAAAATATCTGAAGTCATGCTCAAAAAGAAACAATTCCTCTCTTAGCTGTTTCTTTTAGGTATTGTGTCAGGACTACAGAAAGCTAATTAACACTCATATTCCTCTCGGAAACAGTATGTCCTCTTGAAAATACTGAATGCTTGCTAACAATTTTCTTCAAGATGGCTTTGATACATGAACTACAAAGGCAACAAATCAAAAACCCCATTGTAACTGACATTGTGAGAAATTGATAACAACATTTCACCAAAAGGTGCCATCTGTATAAAAAAAAGTGTATTTTTTTTTCTATTGGAGACAGAAATACAGCATCTTTCTTGAATGACCAAGTACTTACTGTGCTTTTGCAGGGTAGCCAAAACCATTTTAGGATGGTGAGAGACATGGCACAAGCTCATCTGAAAGGTGTCCCTGGTGGACAGGGAATTGTGTACTTCCCACTTGAAGTTCTCTGATGTTAGAAGGAAATGAAACCACTTTGACTTGAGGAGTACCGGAGGTGTTAGGAGCTGCCTGGCATTCTGACTGTGTTTTTTGAGCTGAATATGTATGTGTGACTGCCTAGGGGAAAAAAAACCCCACACAACAGAAACTGAAGCAAATAACACTGGGTGATATATTGCCCCTTCCCATCAGTCATATCATATGCAATGTAAACAGAGTGAAGTAATTTGCTACTTTCCTGGGTTCCATTATGTATATGTGTTTATTTAATCAGAACTAAATGATATTACATGAAGTTCCCCTTGCCCTCCTGAGGAATCCAGATTCAACACTTTTAGCACTGTTCAGCGCTGGAGAGCAAAGAAAGTGTAACCATAGTGATGGAATGGAAATGATTTTCATTGTTCAGAGGCTTCAATATCCAACAGACATTACAGTTTTCAAGGTCAAAAATATATTAGGATGAGATAAAAATTAAAGAAAAATGTGCTGGCTTAGCTACAAAAGCTAATTTAGTTTATGCATTATAAATTATGTTAAAATGACTAAAATGAGATTTCTCAGCAAGAACTAAATGTGTGGTTTCACAAAACTAATTTCCAAAGATGAACATGATTACAGAATTTAGCTTTAAAAGCTTTTCAGGCCATCAGAGAAAACAGCAAAGCTATCAATTATCAGACTTTAGTGGCGCCTCTGTCAGAAATATAATGGTATTTTTAGCATTCTGCTCAGTGTTTACTAAATTAAGAATGTCTACAAACAAATCAATTAATTGGGACATTATTTAATTAAGTAAAACATGTGATCCGCCAAAGAACCTTAAGCAAACGATTATAACAAACACCCTGTAGCCTTCCTCCTCTGTGGCAATAGCACATCGCGCTGTAAAGCAAAGATGGAAGCAACGAGAGAAGAGATGTTTTCCAAACAATCACAGCCGTGTAGATTTTGACGCACGTTGCATATTTATGCAGGTTTTTTTAAAGTGCTTGTTTTGAAAATCTATGATTTCCTGGGAGAAGGTCAATGCTTCCTGTCAATCATTCCTTCCTGTTGTGTGGGTGTGTGGCATTTATCTTCCTGAAACAATGCTCCGTACGCATGAAGGATCTATATTCTCCTGCATGGAGTATGCAAGTGTCTAGACATAAAAAAGTTACGAGTTTGCTGGTACTTTTTCCCACTTCACTGGAAGACTAAACAGTTTAAATGCTGTAAAAGTTTATTTGGACTCACTCCAAACCAGGCATATTCAAATCCCTCCATTCAACCTTTAGCAGGTTTGTGAGTTAGGTGCCATCATTCCATTTTCGTGAATGCAACACAGATGCCAGGAAGCTAAACAATTTTTCTGGGTTCATTTCCCTGGCCCATTGCAAAACTGGAATTAAACCTATAGAGTATGATAACAAGGCAGGAGCATTTCCCATTCTTTTGTATAATCTTTGTCTACCGGAAAGCCAAGATGGATTAGTGGAGCAGCGCCAATGAGATGGGTGCCATTCTGATGAAAGGAACCATGGAAAAGTCTTGTCTTCAGAGAAAGTACTGGTCTGGTTAGGAAGGAGGAGAAACTATCATCGAATATTCTTTTTGGCAAGTCTAAGCATATAATCCCCGTTCAAGACTGTCTATCCATCCACAAGCAACCCAGAAGAGAGGTCCATCCTTTTCTGAAGTTACTGCAGTGTGGGCCAAGTGAAGGTTAGGTGGGATGGTACCAGGGGTGATACTCAAAAGCAATGTTGTAGACTTTTCAGAAACATCAGTGTCTAATTACTTCCTATGGTAGATAAAGAAATATTTTCACTTATACCAGATAGGTGAGTTGTGTAAGGAGAAGCATATCAATAACTTTATAAAGTTAAAAGCATTTTCAGAATTCATTTGATCTCAGCAACCCATATTGGTCCTATCCATGTGACTCTGGACATGCCCACCAAGTAAACCATTAAGTTCCCTTTGTTATTTCTTTGTTCCCTTTGCGCTTTTCAGATCCAAGTGCTTCCTTGACGTGAATACACTTTATGAGTTCTTATTTTCCTGGCTGTGTTTCTCAAAACCTTTTCACACAGGGCACAACTACGTCTGCCAGTCATTGACATCTGATTATTTGAGAATACAGAGTCTCTTCAAACTCTTGCCTCACCAAATAATCATTTGTAAGTCAGAGTTTTCTTACTTGTTATCCTTCACATCTTTGTTACAAAGTTCTAGGTTCAACTTTTAATCAAATGCCATGTGGGAAAAATGAAATGTTTCTACTCAGTTTTAGAAATTAAAACATTGTACAGTGTTCATCATCAAAGTGCAGGGAAGAGGCTTGATAATACACAGTCCCTGATGGCTGGTGTTGGACAGACCGACTAAAGCCACAGGAGGACCTCAGATGGGCTCCACTCTGCCTGCCTGGGAGTGACAGCATGTGATCAAAAGACTTTGCTATAATTAGGGTAATTTTTTATGCAACAGGGAAAAACAGCCCTTTAAATATCAGTGTGGGATTCAACAGCAAAATACGTCTAGACATGTGAAACCTTCCACGCTGAAAGAAGTGATTGAAAAATGATTCATTTTTACATCCTCCACCTGCTGCCTGATTCTTCGTGATATTGATTTGTGAGAGAAAGAACTTTTTCCAAGTGATAGTACTGGGAAGGGTTGTTAATAAGATGTGAACTTTTCAACACTCGGTGTCTACTGAGTGCATCAACCCTATGATCATTGTTATTTAGAAAAAATCAGCATCTTTATATTAATAATTCCATTTCCAAGAAAATTCTCTTGTTATTCATAGTAACCATCACCTAAGGTCAATTACATGTATATGATAAATGCTCTTTGTTTAGAGCTAGGAAGTATGACTTTGGAAAGATAAAGTGACATACTTATTGGAATAAAATGCATTGCTTTATTTCTGTCTTATTAATTTGAGTATAATAGAGATGTTATTAGCTACATTCTCGAGTATTAGCTGCTATTTTACCTCTAACCAAGAGAAAGCTTGATGCTGCCTCAAGCCTGTAGGCCATGATTTTTTAGGATGTAAGCTCTGAATTTTCTTATACCTTTTGCTGATGGTCACATGACTTGTTCTCATGAAGACATTGCATCCATATTTAGGCAAGGCATATTGTGGGCAGGAGTAGAGAAACATGCTGATTTCATTAGCAAGCATGGGTTTTCAGATTTTCCAACATTTCGACTCACAAACTACTGCCCTGAACTCACACCACTGGCCTTTCCTACTGTCGGAAGAGCACAAGACAGAGTGTGCTGAAGTGTTTGCTAATGCTTGTTAGGCTAACAGTCCATGGTACCTTTTGCTACCAAATTTGTATTTTAATGACTGGGATTGACACTTTGAGAGAGTAAAAGCAGCTTTACTCTAAAGGAAAAAATAGACTTTAAACCAAATCATCTGGATTTATGTCTCAACTCTCTAGTTCCTGTGGTTCTGAATAACAACAACAACAAAAAAGTTAAGAAGTGAAAATAAACGTTTTTTTTAATTTGTTTTATTTGTTTAAGCTCTAGTTTCCTTATTTAATAAGTGGAGGTGTGAATTTCTTGTAACAGGGTTGAAATGAGAATGAATTTAGGCAAGATATCATAGAGAATACAGACTTGAATATGCAAAAATGTCTCACGTATTTACTTTCTCATCTATTCAGTTGACCGGAATGAAGTTCATTTAGCAGATATGCTAGAGCTGAAGCTGTTACCAGTGAGGTTTGTAACCAGAAGGCTAAGGATGCTTCCCTTGCTTACCTCAGGAACTTGCTCCCAAGGGTGGTTGTTCCAGCTTCCAGGAGGCCATGTGAGGATAGGGGGATGATAGAAACCAGTTTTGGTTGCTCATCTCTCATGTGTCTTTCTGATTCTCTTGCCATTTTTATCTAGTGAAGTAAACATGTCTTTCCTTTGATGTTAAACCAGACCAGTAAGCTAAAACCAGACAACTGTGGCATTCGTTTCCCGAATAACATATGCTAAATAGCTTTCCATTCTCTTTTACTTCCTTTGGAACTCATCACAAGTTTTTGGACACTAGGAACGAGGACACTTTTTTCAACTCAAGGCCACACACTTTATCTTTCCTTTCTTTAAACCTCTATGAACATTCCAGAAACAGATGGACACTCGATCATATCTTCCCTGAGGTCTATCTCATTTCCTATCAAAAACTTTACTTAACTCTTCCCAGAGATAAAGGGTAAACTAACACATTGCTAATCTGGAGTCTGAACCAGGAGCCACTGTCTACCTTGTCAGATGTCTCCTCTCTGAAGCCCACTATGCCATTTTCGCTAACTTATGTGTACGAATAGTAGGGTCAACATAGTATATATGACTCTGCTGTAGGCTCTTGATTCAGTTCCCTGGTCTGGGAACCTTGCCAATACAGTCTGAAAGCACTATGATACATGCACCATGTTTTAAATTTATGAGCGTGTGAAGAACTGGCTATCTATGTCTTCTAAACAGGTACCAATTTTTCTTTCTCTTTATTTTTCCTTCTAACAACTGACTTGCTTTCTTTTCTCTTTCCTTGTCTGATTTTCTTTCTTTTTTCTCAGACTTAGTGTTTGCAAAATCTTAGTATCTTAGTATATTCTTTCTCAGACTTAGCATCTATCCTTAAATTGTAATGGGTGAAGGTCCTCTAAGAGAGAGATAGTAATGTGGGTATAAGATAGTCATGTGTTATGGATTGAGAATTCAACACCCTAGAAGGAAGGGATCCAATCAGACAGAGTTCAGTCCCTGTAAACAGGTGAAAGTGGGCATGATGAGGGTGATTGGAGCTACTGATAAGGTCCAGACATCCTCTACAGCAGTTTGTTTCAACCTTCATAATGCTGCAACCCTTTAATACAGTTCCCCATGTCGTGGTGACCCCAGTCATTAAATGATTTTATCACAATTTCGTAACTCTAATTTTGCTGCTGTTAGTAATCTTAACGTTAATATCCAATATGCATGATATCTAATATGCAACTCCCATGGAGTTCAAATCCCACAGGTTGAGAACTGCTGCTCTAGAAGACTATGGTGATCAGAACGTGAGAAACCATAGGGACCCTGATCAAAAACTAGTGAGGGATCCTTAAATGGGAGCAGGGTTACTAGATTATCTGGGCTGGGCAGCTAATCTTAAGCTTGTGGACTTAAAAGACACAGGAAATCTTGGTATAGTACTGGAGAGGCCAGTCTAATCACTCCTTCTTAGTGCTGCTCACTCACGCTACAGAAAATGCTATAGTCCTAGCATTTGGATTTCAACCTTAGACGATAATGAAAATATTTAAGAATTTCTAGTCATCCATTCATACATCAATCAATTTCCATTAAGTGGTTGCTAGGCTTATATTTCATGCCTACTGTCATGCCAAGTATCACGGATGAAGAATTAAAACATCGTTATTTCCAACTTTAAGGGAATTTAATTTAATCAGAAAAATAAATTCAGAAGCAGTTAGCTGCAATTGGTACGAAGGTGCCAATTCAAATGCACATTCACATATGATAACTGGAGACAAAGAATTTGAAAAATTAGCTGAGAAATTGAAAAATTTATGGTCAAACTACCAAAGCCATGCCAGGAAAAGGGAGCATATGGGCAAGTTAAGAAATAGTATTGTCAAGAAACTGTTTGGGTGAGAGACTATTGTTATTTATAACTATTTTGTTATGTTGTTATTTGTAATTCAAGCTCTTTCCCTCATATGGAAGGCTTGCCCTTACTCAACCGTTGGTCATCAACTTCCTTTGGTAGCTTGCACGTCTGTTTGTTATATTTTTATTTCACTGTACATAGCATCCCCTACTTCCATTCATTCCATATATTCTATTCTGTTCCTTTGTCAATCTGGAAAATGCTATTTACTTAATTATGTGTTTGAATTTTATCTCCCTTCATTGCTTAATATTTATCCTTTATGCTACCATGTGATCACATTAATAATAAGTAGTTTCTAGTATACTATCATTGTGTAGCAGTTTCCTGTGAGAATAAAACTTTACATCTTGAAGGGAAGGCCATCAAAACAACCGGGTGTTCAAAGGAGAGATGAGACATTTCATTCTGTAGGACAACTCCTTAAACTCAGGCACTGAACAACTCAAAATAGCTTCAGGGAGTCCCTGAAACTGACCAGGTTCACCAGGTCCCCTCTTCCCAAACATACGGAAGCAGTAAGGACAGCTGAGAGATACTCTCAGACCAGTAGAGCTGCCAGGAAGCTTCCTGGAAGAAGTAGGGACCAGTTAAGCAGCCTGGAAGAGTCTCATACCACATGAGTTACTTGGAAAGGACACTCTTCAATCTGTTGAGTTATCTACAAATTCTGTGGCTCACTTCACGTTTTAGCTTTTGTGAGCTGGCCTCCCATGTTGGGCTGGCCTTTGGTGATGCAGTTGTCCTTGGCTCATTTCTGATCTTGTAAGGAACCCCTAGCCAATATTTTTAAGTAACCCTAATAAAACTCATTGCTTCACCAACTTTGGCTGTATCCTTGCTTTGATTTGTCAACCTTTCCCTATCTGGGGTGAGCAGACATTTGTTCACATTTGCCCAGGAATAGTGTTCCACAAGTGCTCGATAATTTTATCTAAAAATACGTGTTCCACTCCATCTCTAGGTGATCCAGAATCTTTTTTAGCTGCATTTCAGATTCTCTCCCAAGGCACACATGAGGTGCAGAAGCTAAAATTATTGAAGAATATAAGCCAGCCGTGTAAAAATGCCAGTATATCTACTAAGATTCGTTAACTTTATTTGATATCCTACAAAAAAAGCAAATAGTGAACATTTACTATCCCCATTGACATGTACACTCTTCCTTGTAGCAAATGAGTTTCTACTACCTTGCCAAATATGTAACCTGCTGAGCCCTGTCTGTGGCTACAGGTAATATTTTCAGATACAACTGTGTGAAGAAAAAGTTTCATTACTTAGTAAAAGTAGAAGGCTAGAAGATGTTCGCCATTCTCAGACCATCTGATATTCAAATGAAATGTTCCAGCTGCTTCTTAATAATAGAAGAGTCCTACCTTCTTATGTCTATGAGTTACTCTGAAACAAGTTTAATGAGAAAAAAAAGTCATCCAGGTTCAGGTTCTTAAAAAAAACACATTCCACTGTAAGAATATAATCATTAATAATAAAATATCTCCTCACAATAGAAGAAATCAAAATCTTTTTTTGGGGGGGATGTGGACTTGGTTTGTAACATAGGGTGTATTATCTGTGAGCCTAGTGATATTGAAGAGGCTTGATTTAATTATATGGGCATGAATGACTAATTTTCTTGGCCATCAAAAGAAGGATATTTAACACAATTTACAGGCACAGGAACCTTCACCGTGTAGCTTTCATTACTACAAAAGCCCAAGGGGAGGGGGGAATGATGAGTTCGTCATAGAAGAGAGTCAGGAATTGAGTTCTTCACTTGATAGGAAAGTGGTAAAATTCTTTCACATTAATCACACAGTTTGACCCACTATGATCCTGGACAGACTTTAATATCTTAAGAAAGGAAAAAAATTGATGTATCTAGATAGTGTTCATTCAGAAATATTTTTTTTGTGTGTGTCTGTATGTGTAAGTGGTGTATGAACATATGTGTATCTGTGTGCATTAGTGCACATGTGTTTGAATATGTGTAGGCCAGTGATTGATGTTAAAAATCATTTCAGTTACTCTGTACCTTATTTTATGAGCAGGGCCTTAATGAAACATAAATCTTACCAACTCTGTTAGACTGGCCTGTGAACTTCAGGAAGCTACCCATTTCTGGCCTTCACCCTCAATACTGGGGTGACAGATATGTGCTATAGCGCCTGGCTTTTATTTGGGTGCTGGTCATCCGAACTCAGGTCCTTTATTGCTCAACTCATCATCACAGCCCAAATATTGCTTTGATTCACATGAAAGATAAAAATAATAGATCATTGCTTACAAGTAGTTCATAATCCATTGTTAGAGAAAAGATACTTGCAGATATAATGTAATAACACATGCAGCGAAAGACAGCCATATAATAGTAGTGGGGTTTAGCAAGCATGACTGGCATTCTTAGTCTGAAGCTGAGTAAAATGTAAGAGCCAGTGAGTACGATCCGCCTTTTCATACACATGACCAGTTGGAGCACAAATGTTGGAAATAAAGACATGTTTAACTTTCTGAATGGTTTGAAAACATCAACTAATTCTACAATATCTACTATATTTATTTGAAGCAATATAATTGTTTTCTCAATATGAAAATTGTGTGTCCTAAGGCCAATGACATTATAAGAAATAATCTGGAAAGCACCCAGCCTATTCCCTGTGCTCCAGTGATTTCCTGTCCTTCTGCATCAACTTTTTGAAACACATCACTAGGTGTCTGTGGCTTCTCACTGAAGCACAAACCGCGTGAGGACTTGTCTTGGTTATAGAGTGTTCGTAGGAGTCAGTGATCGCAGTTGTAGAATTGAGAACAAATCAACAAGCCCTTTAGTCTGTAACTGTGATGTGCCTGGCTTATTTCAGTCCACAGCTCTAAAAAGTTTGGCTTCTCTTTGATCTTTTGAACATGTCAATCTTTTCCCTGCCTCAGGCTTTACAAATACCTTCTGTCTTCTAGGTAATCTCACTGTTTCTTCCTTTTCTACCAGGACATCTCTTGTATCTCCTTTCAGGGGACTCACCTGACCACCCCACCTGAAGCTAGTCTCCTTGGCAAGCAGCTGAACTGCTTGATACTTTTCATGGTATAGCATGTCCGGCCAGCTATTGTTTATATCTTCTCCAAATGTACTGTAACCTTCATGATGACAGAAGTATCTTTTATTTTCCGTGCTTATAACTACAGTGTCTGGTTTGTATAGCACACTCATTAGTGACATATACACTTTACCTGCAATGAATTTATGTGTATCTATGTATATTCTGCATACATATTCATATATGTATATATGTCATTTTACAGTTTACAAAAATTACTTCATACAAAGGCTGTAACTCACTATTCTTTTATTGTCAGTGGGTGTAGCAGATTGGATCTGACACAGTGTGATAGAAATCCACTTGGATTCTTGTGAGCAAGTGGATCAGGGAACATGCTTCTTCAGTATGGACTATTCCATTTGGAAAAGTGATGTGTGGGAGAAGTTCCAGAAAGTACGCATCCTGATAACTTTCCCTAGTTTACCATTTTGGTTTTCTTGGTCATATTAATTCTTTCCGAATTCTTTCTCCTTCTTCCTCTCTTTATTTCTCTCCTAACAAATGTTTCTTGATATAAGAATGTTACAATTTCACGTTAGACTAATTGTGGGAATTCTACATGTTCAACATTCGTAAACAATTTATGGAAAGTTTAGTTGTCTTACTTATGTGTGGCCATTGCATAATAAAAATTATGACTTGCTTTAGCTTTTGCCTTCACCCAAAGGAAATACTGAGAAGATACATTTGATAGTTAATGAACTTGTGAATGGTGTATTGCAATGTTTATCTCAGAAATCTTATCCTTTTAAAATGAAGACTATGGTACTACTGATGATTGTAATAAGATGTAATAAGATTGTAATGAGATTGATAAAGGTGGTTGCAGAACCCACATTTCTAAAATGAAATCAGCCGGAGACCATAGAGTTCATGATGATATCAAGAAATGTTTTGACTTAATGCCCTTCACAAGTATGTTGGGACATCACTCTGCCTCTATATAAAAGCCAGAGGGTGTCACAGGAAGGTCTCATTTCCTTTTGATTGGTCATGACACTCCTCTGCATCAACCCCTCTTCTAACTCAAGTGGCTTCTCCTTGTTATCTGTCTTGCCAGTCACTACTGTGGACATCAAAATGCCAGCCCTTCATTCTCCTTCAGAATGTTTTGTTCTAATGCTGTGGCAGGAGGGGCCACTTGAGTTCTCAGGGCCAATGTGTTGCAAAAGTGCAGACCTAAATTACACTCCAGCTTCTGGAAAGTATTTAAATGTCTCTAGTCTTTAAGTTCATCCCTGAGGACCAAGTACAAATCTTCTGAGACTAGTTTATTTCTTTGACATTCAAAATCTCATCTATATACCTGTCATCTGATTTTAGGAGTCTATAAAATGGTACTCTACTCTATTAATGCTATGCTATACTCTCCTATGCAATACCATACTGTACTATGCAATACTATACTGTACTATATTATACTATACTATGCAATACTGTACTATACTATACTATGCAATACTATACTCTACTATGCAATACCATACTGTACTATGCAATACTATACTGTACTATATTATACTATACTATGCAATACTATACTATACTATACTATACTATGCAATACTATACTCTACTATGCAATACTATACT
>JAQHUG010000095.1:2228027-2248393 GCA_028555095.1 Dicrostonyx torquatus | reverse complement strand
TACACACAAGCATGCACGCATAATATATAAATACAACCTGCTGAGTCAGTTAAATGTTGCTTGTGTGTATGTGGTTTCAGGACTTATCATTTGGTATTGGATAACCAATTAGAGGGTACATCCCCGAGGAAGACTAATTCTCCCCGCTCTTTGTTTTGTTGTGTTTTTTTTTTCTAGACAGGGTTTCTCTGTAGCTTTAAAACCTGTCCTGGAACTAGCTCTTGTAGACCACGCTGACCTTGAACTCACAGAGATCTGCCTGCTTCTGCCTTCTGAGTGCTGGGATTAAAGGCCTGTGCTACCACCGCCAGCTAATTTCTCCCTTTTTAATAGTTGTTAATAGTTCATTTTAGTCATAGTTTACTTTCCAGGGGTGGGGCCCCATGAGAGTTTCCCATTTCCCGTTAGCGTGTCCATTGGTGGTGTCATTACTGAGGTCTTACTTAGGTAGCAATGTTATTGAGGTGTGGTGGCTGGGTATCCCTGTCATTTCTCAGAAACGTGATCTTACAGCAGACTTCCTGGTCTTCTGGCTCTTGCAGTCTTTTCATTCCCACATCTTTGATACTCCCTGAGCTCTAGGATGTATCAACTGGACCTGGGCACCACAGGCTCAGTAGTTATCTGCATATGTTTTAGCTGTGTCTTTCTGAACTGGTCTTTATCTGCTGCCCAGAGAAGCATCTTTGATTAAGAGAGCAAAACTTAGCTGTGGGCATAGGATAAGTATTTAGAATCCAAGTATAATTATACTGGACTAGTAAATTGGCAGTACTAGGTTATCTTCTAAGATCCATGGTCTCACTAGTCCAAGGTGATTGGCAATATTCCATTACTAGGCATGATCTCCTTCTTCCTGAGCAGACATTAAGTTCAGTTTGATAGCTGAGGGTTACCAGCAAGATAGAAGTGTCACAGTGGACCTTCAGGGATATCATCTATACTAATTTCTGTTCACACATTTTAAAAAGAGAAATTATAGTCACATAATAATTCATGAGTTAAATATCTATTGTGCTTTTCTCTGCTGGCAGAATTTCACTTTTCCAGGCCATCAGTGAGAGTCCTTGATGAGATGGGAAGATCCAGAATTTTTGTGCCCATTTTCTTGACGAGTCAAGGTTTTCAGAGCCAGGTTTCCAGATAACAAGGCTGACTTCTGTATTGACTTCAGAGTTCCTCTCACATCACAGACTAAAGTGAAAAAAAAAAAAAAACCAAATGATCATAGACAAGTGAGAACGTGAGTATGACGGACTGTGGCTGCTGTCTTGAGACTTCTCCCTTTCATCACCAGAGGTTTAATATATACTTTATGGTCCCAAGAATATGTCTTCATGCCTTGAGGATATTTTTTTAATTATTTATTTATTATGTATACAATATTCTGTCTGTATGCCTGCAGTCCAGAAGAGGGCACCAGACCTCATTACAGATGGTTGTGAGCCACCATGTGGTTGCTGGGAATTGAACTCAGGACCTTTGGAAGAGCAGGCAATGCTCTTAACCTCTGAGCCATCTCTCCAGCCCGCCTTGAGGATATTTTAACCTGAAAATATTTTATTAAACTAAAAAATTGAATGAATGAGGAAAATACTTCAAATGAGCTCCGCTGCTAGGAAAAAGCTCAAAGCAACACTGCCAACATTTTGACAGGTTTCCTTGGGCTAAAGTAGTCAGTATACACTTCTATTATCTTAGAAAACCTTAAAGGAATGCCAAGTTTGTGTTTGCATCTTTTCAGTTTATGAACTCAAATGAATTTCTGGTTCAAATGCTATTGGTTTGGAATGGCATGTTTTCTTCCAGCTTTGGAGTTAGCGTTCAGGTATATTCCTAAGACTGCTGTACTCTTCAGCCACAAGGTAAACTCATGATTGGAAAGCAAGGCAGGTTTTTTACATCCTTACCTGAAATAAAACATAAAACACTGCTTTATTTAAAATTCCACCATGATTTTACTTTCTCAAGGAGAACTTGGTTTGGTTTCTTTGAAAAGGGGTAAATATTTCCAGTGGAAGTTTTTGGTTGCTTTGAGTGTCAAATGCAGTGCTTTTTTTCCATCTAGGAGAAAGGGGTGTTTGGGTTACCAAGGGTGCCCAAAGATTTTCCTGTGGAAAAGTAGAAGCCAAGAGACAGACTGGGCACCGGTCTGCAGGGACATGTCCTGTGCCGTGTCTTCCCTGCTCTGGAAACTGCAGCATGACGGCTCACACTTCTATTCCCAGGCCACCTCTAACGGCCCTGCACTCCAATCAACCTGAGTGTTCTGCCACATTTCTGGTTGCCTCGGCTTTTTTTCCTGCCCTTTGCCCTAGTTTCCTCAGCAGCATCCTTACTTTGGTACATACACTTCCTAGAAATCATGGAATTTTTCGTTTATTTGTTTTGTGGGATTGTTAACATTTCTTTTTCTGTCTCTCCTTCCCTCTCTTGTTCATCTTCTTCCTCTCAATCCTATTACTTTATTGTAAGCCAATATAGTTCCATTCATATTCTCTGGAATCAAATTCTTTTTCTAGATGAAGACCAACTTTCTCTAGTGAAATCATGGAGAGATGGCTCAGAGGTTAAGAGCACTGACTGTTCTTCCAGGGGTCCTGAGTTCAATTCCCAGCAACCACATGGTGGCTCAGAACTATCTGGAATGAGATCTGGTGCCCTCTTCTAGCATCCAAGCATACATGCAGACAGAACACTGTGTACATCATAAGTAGATAAATAAAGATTTATTTATTTTTTTTTAAAAAAAGTAAAACAGCCGTTGTACAGTGTCTCAGTTACACTAAAGGGCAGCATAGTGATTCCGATGACATCTGAAGAATGGAGTCTATGTATTAAACCTGAGCCAGCCTTTGTACTTAACTGGATCTGGTGCTCCCCCCTCCCCCCGCACAGTGACAGAACAATGTAGGTGACCAACTCTGTTATGACAAGAGTCATGGACATTCTCATTCTCTTCCTCCTCCTAGTTTTACTTTCATTTGTTGCTACTACTGCACAATCACCTAAGTTTCATAATTTCCCATCCCCTTGTTTTTCTTCCTTGCCATGTTGTGTCTCTTAGTAGATTTTGCATCTGTAATTTTGGCTAATCTGAGAGTTTTGTGTTTCTATTTTCTATATAACATAAGTGTTGACCCTTGTGACTCAATTTTGGGGCTGCTGATACAGTATGTGTCCAAGCATCCTTCCTATCATCTTCAATACGTTATGATGAGCTCTATACCTAAACTTCTGCTTCAAAATTAAATAGTGTCAATAATCACATGCAATAAACTTGGACAGATTGATTTAATGGAGAGCAGAATTATCCTATGTATAATGAATTTGTTTGTCATATACGTTCTCTACATTTACACTTGAAATTTATTGAAACGAAAATGTAAGAAGGTAACAGGCTTTCTGGCATTAATGTATTCCTGGAAGTGTGTTTCAAAAACAAAAGACATCTATATAAATTCTTATTAATAATTTAGTAGAATCTTTATTTAAATAAATCCCAGGATGAAGTTTTACACAGGAAAAAAAAACTTGTATCAAGTTAGCTTACCTGTCAGAAATTAATAATTCCCCAGTCACAACAAAAGTGTATTTCTTACTCCTGTAATCTGTACAGTGTTGGTTGAGAAGGAAGCTCTGAAAGGATTGTGGAACCTTCAGATACATGTCTAAGATCGCTTCAGCAGGAAGATGTCCCACATCTTATACTACCAGGTGTTAATTAGGAATAAAAGACTTAACAAGGATTTAGAATTCAGTAATTAAGGAACATTTGTTCCATCAGGAATTAAGTGTTCTGACCTGGAAATGATGGTCTAAGGCTTATAACTTCTTCCTTGTCCCACCCAAAAAAAAAAAAAACACTAAGAAGCACTGCTCTCCATTGATAGGAAATGAGACTGTCACAGTCTGTCCTATAGTCTGGGCTTAGCAGCTGTTGGTTCCTCTGTTTTACCCAGATAAAACACTCCCCTGTCCTCACCATTGACAAGAGATACAGAACCAGCGTCACACGTTCCTCAATATGCTCGCAACCTAATCTAGAGAGATAGAAATGCGTTATGTTCTGTGCTTAAGAGGAGTTAACATTGCAGGTGAATTTAGGCTTGGGAGTCAGGTGATCTTCACATAGATTATCTTGTAATCACGAGGGCTCCTCCAAGGAGAAACAGGAAATAGAAGGAGAATCAGTGTCAGAGTAAAGCAATGGGAGAAAAATTAGACCAGCTGTGTCTAGCTTTGGAAAGAGGCCGTGAGCCAAAATGTGTAGTAGAAGTTGCCAGTCAAGACCACACATGTGCCTAGAATCTTGACAAGGTGAGAAAGTGGATTATCCTCTGAAGCTTCCACATACAAATACATTGCATTCAGACCAGAGAGACTCATTTAATGCTTCCAGCAGTCAGGAGAATAACTTTTCATTAACCAAGCTTGTCGTTATTTCTTATGGAAACAATAGGAAACATCTTCAATCTGCTCAGAGCCTTTAGCACTAGCTGTACTTGGCGTCTCCATTGTTTAATATTAGCTGCAAGGCTAAATTTTAATCAGCTTTGTTTAAATACATTTCTCCATTATGGATTTTATTGTGAGAATATAAGAAACAGTCGTTTATGCTAACAGCAATGAGCTCTGTAATTTGTGGGCATTATAGTTCCTTTTTATTTCAATTTGCAAGCCAACAAGGTCTTTCTTAATCTCATCTCTACTCTAATACTTTGTCAAATAAAGCCAGTTGCAGCCAGTACATGCTACTAAATTTTCCCAACTTATTCCCCAATTCTCCAAATTTCCAAGTTATTGCACACAATAACTTAATCAAACATGCCATCCTAGCCTAATACTTTTAATACCACAGTATTTGATAAATGCCACATTCTGTTATGGTTAAAGCTCAGAAAATCACTGTGCTGCGTAACAAATAATCTTGCCTAAAATCTTGTTAGATCAAAGGACGGTTATTATTTTTACACTGTTAATCAGAAGATTTGATGTACCTGTCTTAAATCTAGGGCAAAATCGAGGAAAGCAAGCATATTCTGGAGCATTGCTTATCTTGATACTAGAGGAAGAGCAAGCATGGTATGGTCAATGGTGTATTGACTCTCCCCGTAGGTGACATGTTTATGCCCACTTGTATTTCCTTGGCCATATCAAATAGCATGGAACAGTCTAATCACAGGGTGATAGCAGAGTACATATATTACATACTTATGAAGAGAACAGAAAATATTTGGTGTGTAGCAATGAGGACTGCCATACCCTTTTGATTCGATACAAGTTTAGTAAAGTGCTGTTTGCTGTAGGTGGCCACAGATGGATTCAGAAACGGGCACTATACTATGAGAGAGGAGGTCTCTGAAGAAATGACTCACATATTTGCAATAGGTTTATCAATTTTAAACACATTATCATCAGAATCAACCACTTATATTTTAAAAGCTTAGTCATTGGCAAGCATATTTTAAGAGGTCAAGACCATTTTGGTGTGTGGGAAATTACTCAATGTAGAGAAAGCATAAGAACACGAGTTTGTATCCCCAGAACCCACATTAAAAAGTCCATCTTGACTTCATATGCCTATAAATCCAACATGAGAAGCAGATCCTGGAGTTTGTTGGCAAGCCAGTCTAACTTAAATGAGTTCAGTGAGAGACCCTTTCTCAAAGAGCAGCAATGTAGAAAGTAATAGTCGGGAAGACACTGCTGTCCTGCTCTTGCCTCTGCATGAATGTGCATATAGCTACATACTCACATGCATGTGCCAAATACATATACAGCATACACAGCAAAGTACATGCGTGTAGACATACACACAGACTACTTTGAGACTTAATGCACATTTAACATACAAATACATTATATATATATGTATATATTTATATACACACACATACAGCAAGCCAACAAAGATCTATATCTAAAATTTTGAAACTCATATTTTTAAGAGAAATTTTGTAGCATGTGTTACATAACTAAATAAGGTAAAAGATTTTGTTCATGTAACATTATGTGGTAATTATGTAAATATTAATTGTCAGGAATTGCTCCAAATTTGGTAATAAGCCAACTAAGGGAATGTGATATAGACCTTATTTGAACTTCAGCTTTTTGTATATATGCAGAAAAGAATGGTTGAAAAACACACTCACTGACATTGGTTATATGGGAAGAATGAAACTGTGGTAGGTCTAGATTGTTTATGTGCTTTTTTTTACTAAGTGAATGCATTCATTTTCATTGTAAAGCAGTAAATCTAATAAAAATATTTCTTTCTACAAAGGCTGTCTAGTCTATTATATCAAGTCCCAGCAAAATAATTGTTAAAAATGCAAACAGACCATTGAAATAGTATTTGGTAGACAAGCTTTTAATGATGTCCCTCCAATTTTCTCATTACCTCGCTATTTAACTTCTACTCTAGGTATTTTTATGAAGTGCTTTGCTGATGGAATGAATCTTCTAATCAGCTAACAAGAGGCTGGAGTTTTCAGATGTACCCTGCAAACTCATGAGAACACTTGAAAAGGGAAGTAGAAAAATCAGTTAGAGAGAGAGAGAGATGCAGTAGACCAGAAAAGAGAAATAGTAGCAAGAAAAGTCAGCATCCTAAAGCTCAGGGATGTGGCAAACCATTGTTGATGGGTTTGATGATGGAGAGAGGGAACCACCGATCAAGACATCCAGGTGACTGAGCTCTGAAGTTGCATGAAACAGGATTCTTCTCATGGCCTGAATGAGCTTAGAAGCAAATTTCTGTCCAGGTTCTAACCTGAAAAGAAATAGCCTTGGAGGTACCTTGGTTCTAGGCTAATGAGATTTCGTTTACATTTTATCTTATACTTAGGAATAGTTTTACTATGTCTCAGGTTGGCCTTGTATTCCTGATCATTTTGTCTCAGTATCCAGAGTGCATGAAGACTTGTGCTTGCATCCCTACAGACATGGCTCACCAGGCCAAAACAAGCTAGTAGACTTGGTTTGATTACTGACATATAGAAACTATAGGACAGTAAATTTTTGTTGCTTTAAGTTGCTAAATAAGTGATAATTTGTTACAGAAGCAATGGAAAAATAAAAGAGCATGACAAAATTTTATTAGTTCATATTTTGTGTGTGAGTGTGTGTGTGTTTATGAAATAGAAAAATGAGTTTCTTGGCATTCATGTAAAAAGGGAAGCCAATGTTGCTGGCACAGGCCTGTACTTCCAGGTATTCTGATATTACATATATGATATATATGTGCAAACACACACAGATTTTAAAATCCAGCACTTTCCTGAAAAGTTATATTACTTTCATGATAAAATATCATTTTTAATAAAAGAGAGGCAAAGGGAAATATTACAAAAAAATAAAAGCTTATATAACCCAGAGCACACCTATCCCTTCAGAGCTATGATGAGTTAGTGAGATGATAGTAGAAGTACGCCGCCCAACACGGAAGCTGGGTGTGGTGGTGCACACCTTTCCTGCCAGCACGCTGTAGGCAGATAGCAGATCTTTGTGAGCTCAAGGCCAGCTTGGTTTATGTAGTAAGTTTCAGGACAATCTGTATGTAGAAAAAAACCCAATCTCAAACACAAAACAAATAAAAGACGAAAATTTATATCATTCTTTACAAATACTACAAATTAAAGACCACATAATGTCCATGCTTTAAAAGAACTATTTAGAAATAGATTAACTGTCTGCTAGTTCTTACATTTAATAATGCAACTTTATGATCTACAGGTACCCTGATGCCATGTGGCCCGGCGGGTAAAAGACACTTACATGGCACCTTGGGTCCTCACAGTGCCAATATGATGAGCAAGTACCTGGTGGTGAAATGGGAGAGAAAGAGAATTGAAATGGTTCATGTGCTCTGGTAAGAGGCAGTTCTGAAGAAGGAAGACTGTGAGGAATGGGTGGATGTTGGTGGCCTGTTTGCTACCCGGGACCACAATGACATCTGAGCTTGCTTCCTATGGCTATGTCCAGGTCCACAACAGCCAGTATTTGTGTTGATATTCATAACCCATGTTGCCACCAAGGTCATGGGGATGCCCCGGGTGTGAGCTGTGACTTGTGACCATTTTGGTGTACAAAGGCCATGCTGCTGCCAGGGCCATGTTGATCTGAGTAGCCTATGATGCCATTGGGGGACATGATGATATCCGGGACTTGGCTGCTGCTAGGGACTGTGTCCTGGTCCGTGGCCCTGCAGCAACCAGGCTTTGTGTTGCTCTCCATGGCTCCCGATACCACCAATGACCATGCAAATACCCGGGGTCTGGACCACCACCCTAGGCTAGGTGGGGATCTGAGGGTCATGCTACAGCAGGGGCCAAACATATCTGAGTGATCTGCTCTGCCACAAGGAACCATGATGGCATTCAGATCCAGGCTGCAGGTAAGGCTCATGTCTGGGTTCATGCCAGGGTCTGTGTTGATGTGTGTGGCCCCTGTTACCATTAAAGACCATGCTAATGCCAGGGCTCTGGGCCACCACCTGGGGTCATGTTGGTGTCCGAGAGCCTCGTTGCCATAGGGGCCATGACAATCCGAGTAGACTGTGCTGCCACCTGGGGTCATGGTCATATGCAAGCCCAGGCTGGTACTGAGGACCATGTCTGGGTCCCTACCAGAGCAGGGGTCCATGTTGATGTCCATGGTCCATGGATACATGGGGTCTGGGCTGCAACCTATGGCTATGTTGCCTTCTGAGGGCCATGCTATCACCAGAACTTTGCCAGTCTGGGTGACCTGCACAGTTATATGGGGCCATAGTGTCGTTCAAGCCTGGGCTACTGATGTGGGCCATGTCTGGGTCCATGGCTCAAGAGCAGGCAGGGTCTGGGCTTCTATCCATGGCTCATTTTACCATAGTCACAGTTAAAATTTGAAGGCTGTGCTGAGCCAGCCCCGCCCCTTACAGCCCCAGGATAGCTGCCCTTGCTCCTCACTGGACACTACAGTAGGAGAGCTAACACGGCCCCACCCCATGTGAGGAGAGATAGCCCCAATGGTATCAGTCTAGGTACCACGCAGACCCGCATTCTGGGCCTTGAATTGACCTAACCTAACATCTGCCCAATCTATGACTTCTGGAATGCACGAAGGGACTGGTCCTGGGAAATGATACCAGGGTCCTGCATGACTCAGGGTAACAGTGGTTACCAAGAAGGGTTTCAATGAGGGCTGTTAATGATGGTGAACCACAGGCCTTGATCCAGACCAATTACTCATTGCAATGAACATTTTGTGGGTGGGGCTAGTTGGACAAAAGTGTATATACTGTGTGACACACAGCAGCTCCTAATGCCAAAGGATGAATGAAGAGGTGTTGGAAAGATGGAAGAGTGAGGTGGGTTTTTTTGTTTGTCTTGTTTTTAATTAATTCTTTTTTGGGGGGAGCATGCTGCAGAAAGGTGGGGCAGTTATAGGGGGACTGGGAGGTGAGTGGGATTGGAGTGCATGATGTGAATTTCCAAAGGGTCAATAAAGAATTATGTTTAAATGAAACAGAACACAAAAGGCCTAGCTATAACTCTCCTAAATAGCATAGGGACACACATTAAGATAGTAATAAGCTGTGACATATCAGCTTATCAGTAATAAGCTGTGATTTATCATAAAAATATAATAATTAATGAAGTATTGTACTTGTGTAAGAACAATGTCTCTAAAATGATATCTTAGAAATAAATAAAAATAAAAGAAATTGTATATAATAAAGATAAAAACAGAAATCACTGAGGAGGATATAGAAATAATTCAAAGAATAGCACACAGTATTGGTTATTTGTCAAAATAACAGTTTAAAAATCATGTGTGTGTGTGTGTGTGTGTGTGTGTGTGTGCAATTGGGGGTGCACATGTGATATGGAGTGTTGGTGGAGGTTCCAGGACAAACTCACTTGTGGGTCCTTACCTTAAGCCTTGTTTGAGAAATTTTTTATTTTTTTTAACTTGTTTACCTATATATTCCGGACTACATAACTGGTGGGGGACAATTCTGTATTCTGTCAATCATGTTTTAAATAAATGCTGATTGGCCAGGTAGGAAGTATAGGCAGGTCAACCAGACAGGAAGTAGAGGCAGGGAGAGGAGATCGCCTGGGAAGAAGGAAGCTCTTCCCGCATTCCTGTGCAGTCCACTGAAGAGGCAGGATGTGACCTGCCCGGATGAGCAAAGGTACCAAGCCTTGTGGCTAAAATAGATAAGAACAATGGGTTAATATAAGTTATAAGAGCTAGTAAGAAGCCTGAGCTAATGGGTCAATCACTTTATAATCTTATGGAGACCTCTGCGTGATTTTTCTTTGGGGCTTGCCGGTTGTGGGGTGCCAGGTGGGACGGAAACCCCAACAAGCTGGCCCTCATGTTACAGATAACCCATGAGCTTCAAGGAATTCTTCTGTGTCTTCTATCAGTTGCAGTAGGAACAAAGGCATGATCTGCTACCTGGAATTACAGATATATGATACTAAGGCTTTGTATGAGTTCTGGGGACTGAATTGAGATGGCTTAGTTGGTAAATGCTTGTCACAGAAGCATAAAGACCTGTGTTTGGATCTCTAGCATTTATGGAAAATTCATGTTAATGAGTGCCTGTAATCCCATAACTGAGGAGGTAGAGACAGGGTGATTACAGGAGGTAGCCATCAAGCCTAGTAAGATAAATGAACTCCAGGTTCAATGGGAGTCCTGTCCCAATACATAGGGTATAAATCAAGAGACACAAACACCTGGTACCAACATCTGACCATATCTGCACATGCACCTGTACACATACTATGTACATATATACATGAATGTGTTCACAAACACATAACATACACACACACGAGAGAGAGAGAGAGAGAGAGAGAGAGAGAGAGAGAGAGAGAGAGAGAGAGAGAGAGAGCAAGACAGAGAGAAGCAGAAACATGCACACAGACAGAGAGATAACATCAGAGGGAAAGACAGTGAAAAATAAAGAGCATCTGATGGCAGGCATGAAACAATAATAGAAATGATGGATGGATGGGTGGGTGGATCAAGGGAGTAGCTGTAGAGGGAGAAAGAGAGAAAGAAGGAATATACATGGAGAGCACATACAGAAGAAGGCAGTGTGCATGAATGCTTGCTAAGGGATAGAGAAGGGTTTTCTAATTAATTAAAAATAACTGTGAAGTGCAGAAAAGAAAAATGTCAATTGGCCTTAGTTCATAAGCACTAAATATGATATACATACAAATCTATTAGTAAAATAACTCAGTGTCAAACATCAGTTTACTTTTCAAAAGTGCTACAGATGTGAAAAGAGGTTGGTACCCTTGGTGTACAAAGAGATATTAAAATTGAAAAAAACAGACAAATCAAAGAAGAATCACAATTGATAAAGTTCTATAAAAGTTCCCTTGATAGCTTTGAACTTAGCAGAGAAAAGTCTAGGACAGGCAGAGATGTTGAGAATTAAATATCAAACTCAGCGAGAAAGTATCAGGATGAAAAGCTTTACTGAAGTTTTAAAACAAAACAAAAACGACCTATTAAAATGTGTTTGGTGTGGAGCACCATTTAATACTTATTTTTAGATAAAGAATTCTGTGGTGAAAATACTGAGTGTGTCTGAAATGAAAAGGAACTTGACTGAGCTCTTCATTTTTAAGTTATAAAGCATAATTTAGATTTCTAAATGATTACATATTCTCATGTCTGATACGCCTAGCATGGGAACAGTTGGAATCACACTCTAGCCTGATCTCAGCCTAATTGACTCATGGCTCAGGTAGAACGAAGGAGCATCTATGAAATGGGAGTGCAGGAGGTGCCCA
Source organism: Dicrostonyx torquatus (assembly GCA_028555095.1). Classification (NCBI taxonomy): domain Eukaryota; kingdom Metazoa; phylum Chordata; class Mammalia; order Rodentia; family Cricetidae; genus Dicrostonyx; species Dicrostonyx torquatus. The sequence continues at coordinate 2,236,586 of JAQHUG010000095.1, read as the reverse complement.
CACTGAAAGGAGACGCACCACATGGCTAACCACTGTCTTCTTCTTGTAGCTGAACTCTGAGCAAGTGGTTTAATGTTTGCAGGACACGAATTCCATTCATTGAGAAAATATAGGCTGATAAAAGTCAGAGTAGACTGAACATGCAGAATGTTGAGTATTGTTCTTGACACTGGGGAAGTGCCCAGCCAATGCTGTCATTACCAGTATACATACACTGAGCATAGTGCATCAGATAATCTCCAACTGGCCAGCAGATGTTTGGATTTGGTTCTTCCTATGAATTGCACTTGGCTGAAGCATGTTTATAGTAAATCTGTTGTCTCTTTTCCTTTTAAATAGACGTCGCCCAGGTGAATAGCAAAACACACATCACTGGAGTTGACCATTATTAAAATGCCACTGCCACTAGTGTATGTTTTAGTATTGCCTCTCTTGTTTCAGCATTCCTGGCACCAAATCCTCCCCTAGGAAGGAAACTCTCAAGTGACCCCAGAAGATCTTCATCCAGTATTGTTAGTACGTCATCTAGCATGATTGCTAGTTGGCTTTAGAAAGCTGTGCAAGAGAGAACCCTGGCTTGAAGCAGAGATGCGGATCTCCGAGAAGTGTCAGTGGCTAATGATAGGAGATATTGGACTTGGAGATTGTAGTAAAGGTAAGAAGTAATGGGCGACCCAAGTAGAGTGGAGACAAGGAAAAGAGGTGACTGAGGCTACTTTGTCATGTTATGAGCAAAGGGCTTGTTGTTAGGGTTTTACTGCTGGCGCTTGGCATAGCCTCATCCAGTAATTTCACCATAGGATCATGGGGAAGAGGATTAATAATAATAATTAACATGACACTTGGTAATGTTTATGGAGTACATATTACATGCTAGGTAAGGTTATTACTTCACCCTTATATTAATTCCTCAGAAAAATCTGATTAACTTTTATAATTACAGTTATTTTTACAGACAATTAATAGAGGGAGAGAAATGTTAAGCAAGTCATCCAAGAATAAATACATAGCTGGGAAGTAACAGAGTTGAGATTCAAACCCCAGGCAATCAGGCTGTAGCGTTCCCATTTTAATCACTGTTCCATGACAATGGTTATAGTGATGGTGTTAAGAACAAATATCACAGGCTTCCTCTGTAACACTGTCAAAGGCTGTTCATGAAGTCCCTGCTTGCTTGATCACATGACAGCAGTTCAATCACGGGAGCTTTCATTAAGGCCTCCATGCCTATATTAAAGCACTAAACCAGGCCAATGCTCCTGACTGCAGTTCCAATTCCTAGGGGTCTATGGTCCACATCCAGAGCATGGAGCATTCAGGGGTGGAAATGGGTCTTGCAGAAAAGCACATTCCTAGTCTCTGAAGCCCTGCCTTGTGCCAGGAGTCCTTCAGGTCTCATTCACTTACTCTTCACAAAGAAACTTTCTAAAACCTTGAATAGTAGTATGGCATTCTTAAGACAAAGGGCATTGTATCTGGGCTCCCAGGCTGTCATTCTCTAACATGGGGAAGATATAAAATTTATCATAAATATTCATCATGCCTATTTTTGTTTATTATTTCTTCAAACTTTCCTTTAATTTTTTTAAATTGAATTTTGGCTACCCAACTCTCTTGGGAAGCTAATAAATTTTGAGTCTTAGTTTTTTCATGAATAATAAAATAAGAATATGAGTTATTGTGGGACTTACTAGAGACAGTTTATGTAATAAAGTAGTCATCACAGTACTTGATCTATGTCAGTAAGTTTCTTTAGAGGTTAGCTATTACATCACCATTTTTATTTGCAACAACTTCACCCTGAATAAAATGTAGCAATTTTTATAATATTCTACATTATAACTACATGAAAAAAAGAGTCAGTATAAAATATTTCCCCAAAGAGCTGTCTCAAATATAGCAAATCTAGAAGAAAATATGAGGCAAATAGTTTAGGGATTAAAATAACTTAAGAACACAGAATGGCAAGAGTTTAGATAGCCTTCTAAAATATGATCTAAGGCTTTAAAGAAAAATGCTGTGCATTTCCATCCAAGTGGTTTGGGTAGGCTACCATTATGGAGAATTAAAATAATTACAACATAGTACTTTTTGGCATTGAAGAGAAGAAAGGAGGTTGAAACACGGTGGCCCTTTTGTGAGGGAATCGTCCTGAAGATGGTAACAGATCAGAAAGAATGACTACCACAGTGTGTGTTAGATCATGTGGCACCATTCATTATTGTGAAAAAATACCTGAGAAAAAAATTTAGTGGGAGGAGAGTTAAAGTTATATAGGTTTAGATCCATGGTTAGCTTGTTCCGCTACTTTGGGCCTGTGGTGCGGTAGACCATCAGGGCATCACTGAGAGAAAAGTTGCTTAGCTCACAGTGGCCCGGAAACAGAGAGTGAGTCAGAAATGGGCAAAGGCAGTGTATAGCCTTCAAAAGTATATCCTTTATGACCTACTTTCTCCAAGCAGGGTCCCTGTACTGGAAGCCCATTATAAATTAAATTACCAACGAATTGACCTATTGATGAATTCAGAGTCTTCATGGTCCAATTTCACTTTCAATAGTGCCATGGCTTCAAATCAAGTCTTCAACACATGATCCTTTCTGGGGGACACGTCATATCCAAACTATAACAAGTGGCAAATTTAAAAGAAAATGCAGGACGAAGTATAGTCACAGTAATGAGCAAGTGACAAACACAGACATGTTTTCAATATGAGACTTTGGCTTTGATGCAGTGGTTTAGATTTCCTTTGCATGCAGCTAGCTCTTCATTACCTTCCAGTGTTCTCATGTTCTTACTAAAGTATTCAAATAAATACTCATGACTTTTCCATGCCTTTAGAGCACAAATTTCTTTTGGTTCTAGGTGTCTGACCACTCTGGCTGCCCAAGCTTTGGTCCAGTCTCATTCCCAGAAACACTGATGGACTTGTTACATAGAAATACCTGCTAGTTGACCCTAGAAGGTTTGAGCTTACACTTATTAGAAAGATCAGAAAAAGTAAAACCAGTATGTCTTAGTAAAGACAGACTGCCAGATCCTCTAAGACATCAGTGTACCAAAGCACTGGTTTTATTTATTCTGCTCCAAATGACTCACTCTCCCTCAGTCAGGTACAGTTTTGCTTTTTTTTGAATCTATAGAGTTAGTCATTTACATATTTGAATTGAATATAATAAAAAATTCAAATGAGCAAATCCAGTAATGTCTTTCTAAACTTGTCTGAGAAGTATTTTGAAAAGTGAATACAAATGATTTTGCTATTTTTGTTGTTGTTGTTGTTGTTGATCCATAATACGCTCAGCCTGGAATAATTTTTAGCTTCCCAGGGAACATAGACTTTGATTAAAGAAAAATATATGCTTTTATGAATCTAAAAGTAACACAAGTTAAATTTGGTAAATGCAGATGTTCTTATAAAAAAGGAACAAAGTAAACATAAATCAAATGAGAAAATATTCCCCAATATTAATATATGAAGGAATAAAGAGGCCTTCTGCTTCCAACTTTTCTTGAAAAGAAATGAAGCTATGAGAAACTGGAGCCAGACATGGTGGTTCATACCTTCCATTTCTGTGCTCAGAAGGTCAAGGTAGGAAGAACTCTGAGGCCAGCCTAGTCTATATGGAATTTTCCAAGTCACCCTGTATTTAAACCCTGTATTTTTTCAAAAACAAAACAAAACAGTCAGTTGAAAATATTTAGCTCATTTATATGACTTGAAAACATTTTAAAATGTAATGTGAAGAAGATATTTGGGAGTAGAGAAGATATATGAGAAATGGGGAGTATTTAAAGAAAAACAAAATGAAAAACAAGCACCAGACTTCAAAACAAAGTATAGGTCAATAGTTGTGATGTTTATCTTGTGAAAAAGATTACAGTCATCAACAATAACTGATTAGCTGTCATACAATATTCTCTACAGATGCCAAAGCTGACGGAAAGTTACAAGTAACTCCATACAAGAGTGACTTTTAGGGGAACACAAAAGCAAAAGTCTTCACGCATAAGAAAAATGTCCAGAGTCTTGCCATTTTGCAATAGAACATGAAGATTATTACACAGTGACTGAAATGTCCTTTGGTTTTACTAAAATAAGAAATGTAGAAGTTGAGCTAAAAGATTAGATGGCCTAATAAAACAATTGACAAACACACCAATTGGGGATATCTACAAAGGCAAAGGGACTATGACAACCAGAAGATTGTTTAATACAATGTCAAAAGCTACCAATATAAAAGACTCCAATTTACTCCTGTCTCCAGATGCTGGAAAAGCTTTTGACAGTTAATTGGAAGCTTTTATTTTTGACATCGAAAAGCATGGGCTTGACACAATTCATTTTATGGACAGAAACATTATCTGATCACCCAAAGGCCAAAATTAAGGCTAATATGTATAATTGGAGACCATTTCTTTCTTTCTTTCTTTCTTTCTGTTTTTGACAAGGAAGCAGCCACAGGCTGTCCACGTTTTCCCTCTATTATTTGGTTCATCAATAGAATCTCTGGCAGGCAAGATGAAGGAATAAAAATGGGGTACTTAAGGCCCACAATTTTATTGTGAGTAGATAATGTGTCTCAATTTTGGGTTGCATGTAAACTTGTGAAATCCACTTTTGTGAAGTCAAGTGGGAATTGAATCTCCTCTCTTACTGGAGGTGCTATTTGATTTTAGTTTAAGAGGTATTTTTCTCTTAGATTCTTTATTGCTAAATAAAAATGTTTTTCAGATGGTGTCTTCTTTTCCTTAGATCATATAATTCCAGTTACTTTTTCTCTTCTTGACACCCCCACAATAACAATCTGTTCTATGTGGATCAGATGTGCAGGACTTCCAGAATGACCACACCCTTTTACATGCTCTTATACTTTTACTTTCCTAATAATAATATATACCTGAGATTGTCTGATGGGTAAATAGATAAATAAAAATGATACACTCATACATCTAAGCATAAAACATCTAACAAGACCAACTTAACTAGAAAAATGAGGTCAGGGATGGTGCATTGTGCAGATGAATCCCTTTTTTTCTCTTTAAAACAGCTTTGTTGAGGTATATTTAATAAATATACTTCACCCATTTAGAGTGCACTATCAAAAGTCTTATACATTTAAATGGTGTGAAAACCATTCTGATGTTGAATTTTAGGATATGTCTTTTACCCCAAAGAGAAATCCTATATCCATTAGTAGTCATTTCCCATGCTTTTCTAACTTTGCAAGCCCTGGGAAATCATTAATTTCCATTCTGTTGCTAAATATTTGCCTATTCTGAACACTTCACATATGTGAGAACATATATTTGGCTTGTTTGTATGTGGCTTCTTTCATTTAGTACAATGCTTTCAAGAGTCTCTCATGCCATCATAAATGTCTTCTTCCATTCTACATATATATCATCTGTTTTCATCCTTTTATTTATCACTTGATGGGCAGTTGAACTATTCCACCTTTGCCTGCTCTCAAGACTATTGGTAAGAAAACTCATGCACAACTTCTGTGTGGTTTTATTTTCTTCCTCAAGTATATACCCATAATGGAATTCTTAGGTTGCAAGGAAACACTGTATTTAGTTTGCCAGATATTTCCAAAGTGGCAGCCATGTAGAATGGACAGAAGGGTGGGAGTGTCACATGCTTCCCAGATTCTGCCCAACACTTGTTAATGTCAACCGTTACTACTTCATTGTCATTACATGTAGTAAGGAGGATGCTTATTTGTTTCTGGCTGCCCGGAACCAAAATAATCACACAGAAACTGTATTAATTACAATACTGCTTGTCCTATTAGTTTATGTATATTTCTAGTTCACTCTTATCTCTTAAATTAACCCATTTCTATTATTTTATATTTTGCCATGAAGCTTGTGGCCTACCGGTAAGGTTCCGGCTGGCAGCTTGCATCTTCCTCCTCTGATGGCTCCATGGCGTCTCTTTGACTCTGCCTAATTTCTCTCTATATATATTTATCTTTTCCAGCTTGGCTATATTCTGTTAAGCCATAGGCTGAAAGCAACTTCTTTATTCATTAACCAATGAAAGCAGCACATATACAGAAGGAGTTCCCACACCAGTCACATAATATTTATATCATGTAATAGCTAATGAAGTGATATATATTTTTTCATGTGATTATGTCAAGAAAGGTTAACTCAGAAGTTTTCTTATTTAAAATATTTATTTTCTTTGTATTATAGTTTTAGGATTTTCTTATATAGTCTAGAAACATTTTATCCTGCTTGATAAATTGCTATGATCTGATACTAGAAATTATTTGATAATTTTATCTTTGTTGAAGCTTTCTTTACATTCTGTGATGACATTTTTAGAGGGAGTTCCATGGATTACTTAAGAAAAATGTATATTTTGCATTTGCTGAATAGAAATTTTGTAGATATCTATTAGTCCAATTGATCTCTGACTTAACTCATATTTCTTTGCTGAACTTTAGTTTGGATTATCTAACTGGAGACAAAGGTGAGTATTGAAGTCATCAGCTATTATCATATTTGTACTTATCTGAATTTTCGTGCTCTTTAGTGTTTCTTTTATGAAATTAGAACCTTGATATTTGGAACATATGCATTTATATTTTTATAACTTCATACGGTATATGTTTCATTTATTCATATGTAGTGGCTTTCTTTACCCCTTTTGATGAAATATGATTTTAAGTTTGCCTTATCAGATAGCAAAATAGCTATACTAGCTTGTTTAAAGATGTGTTAGATTGGTAAGCTGACTTCTAGTCTTAGAATCGCAGTTTGTGGGCGCCTTATCAGTAAAGTGTTCTTCTTAAAGACAGCAGAAAGTTGGATCTTGTTTTAATCCAGTCATCTGGCCTATCTTTTAACAGGTGAACTTAGGTCTTTTGGATTTATTTTTATTATTGATAGGGGTGCTTTTCCCCCCCTAAAGGTAAGTTTTATGCTACTGCTGCTTTTCTGAGAGAAGAGCATTTTTTTCTTAGACCACAGCATCATTCTTGTTTCTTCTTTCCACTTTTTCCAGACTGCTCATTTGATTCTGACCCTGGGATTGGCCACTACTTTATACTTCGATTCCTTGGGCTCTTCATCTTCAAATGCTCCTCATATATAATACATATGCTTCAATATTAATTGATAACAATGTTTGAATGATTGATCTGATTGACTTGGCAAAATATTTACTGCTCTTTAATAACCAAATGGATGGTTTTTGTTTCTTTTGCTTAGCCTTGTTGCTCTTTTACCAATCTATGTCAAGTTCCCTGTTCCTCATTTTGAATATGTTTCTGGAAAGAACAGTTAAGCTTCTTTTGACTAAAATCTATATATTGGTTCAATCAAAATAATTTTGCTATTTGGTGACATAGTCTTGCATTAATTTTGGAGTTATTTTAGCATAATCATTACCTGCTCAATGGTATGCAATTTTTTTAAAACCCTTTACTTTGTTATAGTGAATTATATATCTGGATTGGTAGGTGATGAATTTTGCCTCTTAGGGAATTCCATATTTGAACATATCATTGTTGTGTCTGCAAATTGTTTAAAGAATTAGAAATACCTGGACAGCCTAATTTTCAACACTAAAGTTGTACATAAGTAATATGAAAATATAAGAAAGTGTTCCTGACATCCCCATCCATGTAACCTCCCCTATAATCAGAGCTGCCTCATATCCAGTATATCCTGAATATACCACAATTTTATTCTAGGCTTCTACTAGGAACTATCTCCCAATCTAGACGCCCCTGCCATGTGACATCTAACATTTCTACCCAGTCAGATCTATGCCATTACTATAGGCTTGAACTTGGAGACATATCATATACACCAGCCCAATTCTTTCTGTCTACCTGACTTCATCCCACCCAAGCCATTTTCAATTTCTAGGCTTAATTCTCGCTTCTGCCTCAACTTACATTGTGCAGAGAACTAATAAAAAAAGTCTATAAGCCCAGATGTCAACACAAATATCCTAACAATATGAACAATCAAACCAGTATATTCTACACAAATTCTACCAGTCCTGTAGAAATGTTTGCCAATAAAAATTACCTTGGTGAACCGCAAGGCACAGAATTAAATAGAATAATTGTAAACTTTAATAAAGAATTGAAGAATTTAAAGAAGACACAGAAAACCAATTCAATGAAATTAAGAAAAATAACTTAATGGGACTAAACATCTGGATGAGTCCTCAGAAAACATAGCATAGGGCTGATGGAAATGATGACAATACTGAAGGACTTAAGAATGGAAGTCAATAAGAAGATAGAAACATTGAAGACTCAAGCTGAACTGAAGATGAACTTAAAATACCCAATAATTCAACTAGAAAATTCAGAGGAAGCTGTGAGAGTGAAGAGTGAATCACGCAGAGAGGACCTCAGGGCTTGAAGAAAGAGTAGAGAGTCTAGAACAAACGCACACACACACACACACACACACACAGAGAGAGAGAGAGAGAGAGAGAGAGAGAGAGAGAGAGAACACATAGGAAATCTGAAACACCATCTGAAACACCATCAGAAAAACATAGCATAGGGCTGATGGAAATGATGACA